>VWZT01007725.1:391763-562113 GCA_013397055.1 Pachycephala philippinensis
GGTGAACTCCCACGGCAGGAATCATCTTTCTCCGAGAGGGGCCGGAGCGCGGGTGCTCTGTCCCGCGCCACCGAGAGCTCAGCTCAGCCTCCGGAGATGCTCATGTTCCCAGGGGACGGGGGATGGCAGAACTTTGCTTTCCCGGGAGGATTTCTAGGATTTTCCCAGTTGCAAACCTCTGCAATCACTTCTTACCTGCGCTTTCCAGGTGGTTGTTACAAGAGAGGACGCAAAGTACAAGTCCTGAGGAAAAACTTGCACAAGCCCGTCATTAAAATGGTATCAAAGCACTTGCGCAAGGCTGGGTGAAAGTCGTGCTCCTACTCTTAGTTCTCCACTCCACTTTTTGATTGGGTGCTCGAATTTGAAATATTAGTAATGTTCTCGCGTTGTCCGGTCCTCGTGTAATTGTTTAGAAGCTGGACAGACCAATAGTGAGGTCTGGCTGCTGGAGAAAGGGACAGGCGTCCATTTGTTTGTCCTTGGCCACAACTCTTCAAAGTTATCCAGAACTGGTGCAAAACTCAAAAGAGGAAAATAAGTAAGCGTGCACGTACCAGCTGTCCCTTCCAGGTCATGCTCCATGCTTCCAAACCTGAAAGCCAGGCCTCATTTTGAGCAGTCTTATGCATGACCGAACCCCTTCCAGCAAGGAATTCAGTTGTCAGATGTGTTCGTGCCCTATTTTGCTGCTAATCGGGACTGAGAAGTGACACAGGGAAACAAAGAGTCTGGTCTGGCTCCCTGTGCTGCCCTAATGTGTGCTCAGACACTACAGCCCGCAGACTTTCACTGCTGCCCGCGTCGCTCTTTCATCTCACATCTTCCCAGCCAAGCGTGTCCTGCAGCGATCTGCGATGCAGGAGAGGCGGCAGGCTCGGGAAGCATCGGAACTTGCGGAAGAAGCTCAGCCTAACATCGTCTGATGCTGGCCCAGCTGATCAGCCAGGCTTAGCTCACAGACCTAAGAGAGGTGACTGGGATACTTTCCCTGCCCTTGCACCTGCCCCGGATGGAGCAGGGAAGCCTATCCTTCCCTCAGCCCTCGCATTCCATCGCTCCTTTCCCCAGCTGCAATCTCTCATCTTGCTATTTTGTAGAATTCCCATCGCTGCAGACACTGCTCTGCAGCCGCGGGAGCCGCGGTCTCTGGCCCGAGTGGCACAGCCACCTCCAGGCAAGGGGATGGAAGGCTTGTCCAATGTCACATAGCACAGCAGTGAGTCAGCTCCATCCTCTGTGCCTCAGGCACCTCTGTCCAGGTCTCCATGGGAAGCAGATGGGATTGCCAGGGCTCAGAAAAGTCCTTCCAAGGGAGGGGGCAGAGCTTGCCTTCTTGGGTAGAAGTGGACTCATGAAGTTCAATGTACCTGCTGTGTCTAGTCCTCATTTGCTTCCAAGAGGTTTCTTTCCATTTGGAACTTTCGTGCTTTATTTTCATCCTTAAAGCTGTGCTGATCCCTTATGTTTCAGCAGCGATAACTGCCTCACATCTGCTTTTGCTGGCTCGGTAACCAGCTGCCCAATTTGTCACTCTTAGGATAACAGCTCACATTTTATTGTGCCTTTACCAGTAAAGAGTGGATTGGTCATCAGGCTGGATCCCCTGGACAATAAATGCTCCAGAGGTCTGTAGACCCTACAGAGCAGCAGCACGGCTTGTGGGGAAGGGTTTTCCTCTCATTTGTGCACTGGCTGATAGTTGTGTCACACGTGTGAGCTCACGGTGCACGGAGCCCCTTGTTCACAGCCGAGAGCTGGATGTGACGTATTTTCATCACCATCATTTTGCAGGATGTGTTATGTGACAGCCCTGCTAAGCTAAAAATCATCTGGGATCCATGTGAGTGTCACATGAGCTGTGTCTGCCCTGAATAGATCTTACAGATCTACTCATGCCTCATGGAAAAATTTTCGAAAAACACCATTTAGAAAACCAGTTTTGCTAGTAAAATTTATGAGATGACAGACTTCCAAGGGCCCTTTTTGGTTTGCTTACAAACACTGCAATGTGATGAAAGTGTGAGCTGTCCCCATCATAATCCTAACACTGTACTCATGTCTGGGCCACTGTGTCCCCATGATTGCTCTTGCTGGTAATTAACAAAACCAGCAAACTTCAATCAGAACTTTATCTTGATTTTCAGATTCTCACTTCAGTTTTTCCCCTGGACCAATTTCCTACCATTTTATCTCCTTGTTGCATCCAAGTGGTCAATCTGGATAGCCCTAGATCCTGGAAGCTGGCACCACTTACAACAGCTCAAATATAGCCAAGGATTTTGTTGTCCTGATTGCTGACTCTGTGACTGCCCAGCACCTTACTGCTGCAATGAGATTATTTCAGGGCACAGCTGCTCCAACCGCCTCTATTAAAGGAAACCCTTGGTCAGCCTTTAACAGTACTGAGCCCTTGACCCATGGCAGGGCTGCTCCTGCCCAGAAGGGTCCCTGACACCAGCTGATGGATAATTGGGTTGTTACTCCATACAAACCTGGCATTGCATTGCATTGCAGAGCCTGGCCTCGCTCCCAGGGGACAGTGCTCCTGCCTTTGCAGGGGATGGATTTAATGATTAACAGACTGTCTTCATCTCTAACAACTGCAGTTCTGATAATGATACTCTTTTTGTGAGGGTCTCTAAGCACTTCCTAAACAGTAATTAAGGAATCTTCACAGGGCACCTACCTGGAGAACAGCTGAACTTTAACACACGGAGGGGGGAGAAGCTCAGGCACATTCCTCATGTGAGGACAGCTCACTGCAGCCATCCTACTTCACCTGCAGCAGCTGGTCCAGCCTCATCTTGTGCAGGTCTGCGTGCTCTTTAGCAGCTCACAACCCATTGACAGCATTATAAAAACTGATTTGGGTGGGTGCAGGCCTTTAAGCAGAGCCCCATTCCCTCGCTCTTTTGTCTGCAGTCACCGTGGTTTGGTGGCCCACGCATTGGCAGCTGCTAATTTGTCAGGATGAGAAGGCTGGTGCTTTCTTCCTCCTTCAGAAGGTGCTCTGCATTCTTTGGGCCCCACTACAAACACACAACAGCTCAAATGGTTCTTTCAAATAGGATATTGACCCATGGTCTTGGTCTCAAACATCTCTAAAATCTCGTGCTGTGTCCTGGATTCTAAAATGGGTCAAAGCTCCCCCAAGCATCAACTCATTCTCTCAGATTTCCTACTGAAACTTGAGGAAACCACAGTTTTACTTTTTTTGGAAAGGAAAACCATGTCTAGTCACTGAGAATGTTGTGGGTTTATGGCAGTTCACAGCCATGTACTCCCACCAGAGAGCATAAAAAAAGATGACAATGATTAAGACTACGAATGAAAGTACAGATTATTTAATACAGCAGAATTTATTCTTAATTTCCAGATAAACCCCAGTCCTTTGATATCACAGGCCTCAAGGCTTTGAAAGCCTGAGCACATAGTTCCTGGAAAAAAAGAGAAGAAAAACTTTAAACAAGATCCAGTTTCTCAGACATTGAAGTTTCCTGTTGGCACTCTCACACTACCAGAATCTGTCAGTAGGAAAGCCATGTATTGTGGTTATTTCCCAAACAAGAATTGTTTTTATAGTAATCCCACTTAACTTTTATTGGAGGAGAATTTTCTGTGTAGCATTCAGGGTTTCTCGACTGCTCTCTGGTAGCAAGGAGGAGATGGGCTGGTGCTGCTTTGAGTCCTGGCCCTGGCAAACATTTCAACAGTTGACCCAACTCCAGGTACTGAACCAACCCTGCATTTACAGAAAACCTTCCAAGTGTCAGGACATGAGCAGCTCTGGTTAAAGCTGCTGACCAGCCAGCACAGACAGCTCCTGCCTAAGGTCAGTGGCAGAGCTGGGCCAGCAAGCTCCATCCCAAAAGGCAGCCCCTTGTGTAGGACAGCTCCAGCCTCCTGCAGCGGGGTGGTTGGAGTCCCACCCACGGCTGGCTCAGAGTCAGTCTGTGACCATGGGGTGCTAGGAAGAAAAAGGAAACTCGCCCCTTACTGGGATCTCATGTCACCTTCCTCTACAATTTATTTCAGTAATATCACACATAGTGGAATGTAAAGCTGAAGATCAATCTCATAACCATATTAAGACACTCTGGGGTGTACTTTACAGGACCATTAATATACTTCTTGGGTGGTTAAAGTCACCCACAGCATAAGTTAATGGCTCCATAAAACATGCTCTGTCATATCCTATGGCTTAAATAACACAAAATAGGCTGGGTATGTTGGGATTTGGTTGAGCTTATTGGGTGGAAGCAAAGGGTCAGAGTGACCACCTGGAAGTGAGGATGCCAGCCTCAGTGGGCCCAGTCATTTTAAAAAAGCAAGATTCTAAAAAATCCAACACAATTACAAATTGTAGATATCATTAGCTTTCATTAGTACTTGTATTCCCAAGTTTATTTGTTTCATTCAGGCATATCTTCCCTGCAGAAGCTGTTCTGTTCCAGGGTATGATTGTTGTGGGTGGGGCTTTTTGGCAAGGAGGGAGACAGGCTTGAACAGCTCTGAAGAAGTCAGGTGCAGAGCGGGCAAAGCCTCTTGGTTAGAGTAGGGATCAGATTGGCTTTGCAAAGGGAAGCTAAGCCTGCCATATGTTTCAACTTTCTGAAAGAAACTCGAAGGGAATGTCAACACAGTGTCCATTTGGGACAGATTTTATTGGAGTGAAGGTCTCTGGTACCCACAGGAGTATTTCCAAAATGAAAAAAAAAAAAAGAAAAAGGAAAATCGTGATTTTCCTGGTCTTTCTTGACCATGATCAAGCTATAGAAAAGCAAATTCCTCCTCCTAGTCTGGTAGATACTAAGTCTTATTAAGTCACATTCTTCCCCAGGAATTTTTCTTTGCTATTTTAATGTCTCCACATGAATTACCAAAGACTCTTCAGTAGACACTAGCTGTGTCCTGCTAAGGTGAGCTATCCCAATTCACCTGTCTCAGCTGATAAACCTTCACTTTCCTGCTTCTGCTGCTTGAAAAAGAAAAGGGCTCACCTCTGATTTGTGCTGCAAGAGCTCAACACAACTGCCCAAGGCACCAACACTCACCCAAACTCACTTCAGCTCGAGAGCCTCATTCTCTCCTCCCTTCTTATCCTCCTTTTTCCCTCTGCAGACACAGACAGAGCCTCACTGCATCCTTAAACTCCACCCCCGCTCTGCTGATGCTGTTCCCTGTCCTTCCCCTGTTGCCTCACCTCTGCAGCCCTCTTCTTTCTATTTTCTCTATGTATCTTCAACACAAAACTTGCTATTCATTCCCCCTAAAAATCGTGAAAACTAAAGCTGTATCAGGAAAGATTTCTGCTTTAAGTCTTTGTGGTGCCGTAAAGGAGAGACAAAGTCTGAACTTTTCGAAGATGCTGCATGCTGAGTAAGTTGGTAGTCCCTTGTGGTGGATATGTGTTAAAGTCTAATGGCTTAAATATGGAAGAAAAAGCTGGGAATAACCCATCTCTCCCCATAGCAAAATCTGGTTCGAACAACTTGAGTAGAGCTAATTAAAGGTGTTGATCTCATGATTTGGTTTGAAAATAAAACTAGCCACAAAGGCTCAGCTTCCCAAAACTAACTGGCACATGTAACATGCAATATCCTGTCCACCAGCTCCTCCTTGAAGGGGTTTGTTTTTCTCAAAGGTAAAGAATCAATACACAGAATATCAATAGCAATTCTGTATACAGAATAAACAGCAAAAATCCCTTTTCCCTCATAAAAACACTGAGTTGAGGAAAAATTTCTGTAATAAAGAATTGATTTCATCCTCACAAAAAGTTTGTCCAAGCACCCTCAACAAGATTAAAAGAAATAAATAAAAAGGTAGCAGTAAGGCACAAGGATGGAACAAGCTGAAGGTCTGGGAAAGGAGCTCGTTTGGAGCGGTATGGATATGCTCTTCCTTCATGGTGAGGAGTAGCTGGGAGATCCCTCTCTGGGTCAGAATCACAATCCTGACAAAAGGCATAACACACGAGGCAGCAACAGACAGCACAGCCACGATCCTGCAGCCATCTGGGGCCTGGCTTTACTTGGCTCCTGAGAGTAATTTACAGGCATCAGACAAGCCACATGTGTAAGGCTGAGCATACACAAATATTCTCAGGAGCAGAGCCAATTAACACACCACGAGATATCACTCAGTGATTTGGAAGATATACAAACCCCATCTTGCTTTTTGAAGCACTGAAGCAGAAGAATTCATGGCGGTGTCTGATGCTGTATCTTCACAGAAACATCCCCGATCAACTTACTGCTCACTGGTCCCATGAGAGCATCTTTATGTTTAAGCAGCATCTACTGCACATCTGAGCTTGGTCCAACAAAAGCAGCAGCTTTGATACGAGGCGCTGCCCCTCCATGCCATACCCCCTATGGAAAGATTATGATCATCATTGCTATTTATATAGAATAACAGCCAGCAGCCTTGGCTGGGACAAACGGCTCCCAGGGCTAACCCGGCCAAACATAAAGGGAGATGCTCCTTTTCTCCAGACAGCTCCAAAGAGGGATTTGGGGCCTGGGAGCAGGTCAGTGGCAGCCGGGATTGGGATTCCTGACTCCCTGCCTGGCGTCCTAATATTAGCTCGCATTGTCTCCCAGCCCGTCTCGCCGTTCTTTCACATGAACTGCAGGCCCGAATTAGCGCGTCTCGCTGCATAATCTGCCAGCCCATCCTGTGTGCTAAATTAGTCAGGGGCTGAGCAAACATCATGGGAACGGCTCTCGCACAGTGTATGGGAGATAAGTTATTCCTACAGCATTGTTTGCTCCATGTTTTCCAAGCATCATCACAAAAGTATGACGGGCTGTGTCCTGGAGCTGGCGGCTCCGGCCTGGCACTGCTCCCCGGCGCGGGGCAGGGATGAAAGCCGGCTCAGTGGTGGCTCTGCTGGGAGCCAGCTTGGGGAAGAAGTGCTAACAAATGAGCTCCAGTGGCACATGAGCAGGCCAAGGAGCAAGCAGCAGCAGCAGCACATGCCGGCCTCCTTCGCGCTGTATTTACAAGTTTCCTAAATTTCCTTCCTCGTGCTGCATTCGGTGGTGGATGCGCTGATCGGTTTTTGTCTGCCACATGAGCTTCTTATCTTGTGCCCTCCAGCTACAAGCTCAGGGCTGTCCACAAAAACACCCAGCCTTCAGCACAAGGGGGCTGGGGCTAATGGGGTTTCAAATCGGTGCCCCTAGCAAGTTTTGGTTGGCTTAGGGTCCATCTCCTCCTGCTACCAGGCGCTGATGGCATTAATTTCCACTAGGCCTGTTAGCCTCTGTGGAGCAAGGCTTTATTCAGAAACAGAAAGACATGGGGGAATCACACCGAATCTGTGTCTTTGGGTCACTCAGCACACAGCCACCACCTCCTCCCAGGTGAGGGACTGCTTGCAGGACACAGAGCAGCAGGGAAAAAAGAGAGGGTCGTGGGAGAGTCTGTGCCTCTGAGCAACCAGTCAGCCAAGTCACAGGACTGGTTTTATAAGGTGCATGCAGGGTTTTGGACAGCAGCTATTGAAAGACAAGCGACTCATTGAATATTATCCCTTTCTGGCAGCAAGATCAGTGCAGTCAATTAGCTGTAAAATCTGAATCATGTCCCTGGCAGGCACGCTTGGAGAGGAAGCAGCTCCACCTTCCTGCTCTGCCCGCAGAGGTCACGGCATCCACTGCACAGCTCTGCCGCCAGCAGCCTGCCAGACCTGTCACAGGCAGCCACCGCAGCGGGGATAAATCAGGATATTGCTCCCATCACACAGCAGGAACAGCTCAACTCCCAGTTCTCAGCATGATGTCATGGAGGCTTTCCACAATCCCAAGACCTCTGCGTCAAACCCTGGGCAATAAATCCATCCATACAGCACCACGTGTGGATGGACATACATATCTCCATACATCCCTCAACACCCTTTTACTGCCAGGCTCATTTCTTTTTTTTATTGCTGTAGAATAAAGTCTTAAAACTCCTGACTTGAATCAAATGAGCTTTTAGGTGAAGATCCAGATCCATGGAAACAGAATTGCATTGTACAACGACAGACACAGTCCGCTGCCCAGCAGAGATCCAGAACCGGGAAAAACAAGCCCATCAGAGCTCCTGCAGTGAATTACTTGCTCTTGGGAACTGTTGCTCCCCAGTGACTCTTTGGAGACAACATCTGAACCAACAGAGTTGTGTTTGCAGTTCTGTGTTGGCTATAAATCCACTCCTGGCATATATGTTCCCCGTTTCCACCTCCCATATGTGTCACTGGGTCCTAGGTCCAGCCTTTCCGGCTGGAGGTGACTCATCTCCATCCTCCTCAGTGTGACGGGGATTAGACCCAAGGCATATTAGCAAAGTAGAAGGCTTGCCTTGGACCAGGGCCAATTTCAGCATGTCGATAATTTATAAAAACACATTGCTCTCCAGCCAAGCGATTTTCAGTTCCTAGATGATTCAGCAGCAGTGCTACAAGGAAATATGGATGTGAAAATTCCCTGTAGGAATTTCTGTATAATTCTGCATTGAAATAAAAAGCCCTGAGAGCAGCAGCAGAATGGAAATTGGGAATTATGGATCCTTCCTTCCGTGCCTGCAGGGACTGCTAAAAGCTGGGAAATTTTTAGTGGAGTTTCAGGGCAGGAGGGAAGAAAGAGCAAAGGCAGAAATCAGGGAGGTGGAAGACCCTGAGGTGGAGAAGGAAGGGAAATACAATTCCTGGGTTTGTTTTGGCCACTTTGCACCAGCTGCAACTCTGTTGTCACTAAAATCATTAAAATCCTGTGGGCAGGTAACAGGAAAATTGGAGTGAGAAACCTCTAAAAACACATTTTGAGAAGGCAGCCCGGAAAATGAGAAGTATAAAGAGCCAGGGACAGCTCCAAAGCCCATCTGAACACTTTGGGTTTTGGATGTGATCCATGTCTACTTTAAAAAAGAATGAGGAAAGAAAATATAAAAGGAAAAGTACCACGTAACTGCCCAATGTAAATTAATTCCTGAAAGGGCACGGCAAGCCAAAGATGAATATTTCATCTCTTCTGACCTCTTTCACTTCATTATCCTAATTGTGAGCTTCAAGACCACAGCAGCATTTCTCTGCATGCAAAGTCAGCAGGGATGGGATGGCATGAGGTATAACAACCCTTCTGAACAGATTCCAGTGGGAGATGGAGTCAAGGGGACAAGGAGCTATAAAACCACTTCAATAGCATGGAGTAACTTCAAATGGAGTTACTGGACAAATTCCTGTTTGCTCAGGAACATTTTCCACAAGAGACCATACCCCTCCACTCCCTCCTTTTATCCATGGACTCTAACACCACTTGCCCTGCGATGCCCAGAAGTGCTTTGCAAGGTCAAATGGCCATTTCTGAGCAGCCCGAGCCAATTCTGGGCTAACACCACGTCATGTAGAGCAGTCTCCTCTCCTGAAGTGATGTTTTCCAGCCTGCTCCTGGCAGGAGCCTCACACTCACCTGTGTGCAGCTTGGCAGCCGCTCCACAGTTCGGAGAGAAGCTCAGCATCCTGTAGGATGCAACCCTGGCATGAGCCCAGCCCTGTCTCCCTCCCCAGCCTGCTGCACGCCTGCCTGCCTCCATCACTGTTGGTTCTCCACACAAGCAGCAATTCAATTCTTCTTTTCATAAAGAAAATCCATTTACATTTTACTGTGCAGCACAGACCTTACCATCTATCCTTACATCCATGGGAATCCCACCACAGGTTCCCTGATAGTAAGGACTGGCTTCTGTACTCAGACTATTGGAATTCCCTGTATTTTAACTTTTGCTGGTTTTAATTGCTGCTCAGCACTGACATTTCCAAAGGATGCTTCTTTGCTCCTTTTGTGCAGAGCCTGTTTGTGTTCTTTGCTTGCTGCTGTCTCTTCCCTGGAGCCCTGGCTAATGAATGCAGCATACTGATGACCCCTCCATTATAAATAGTTTAATATTTTTAAATAAATATGGGATGGTGCCATGATTGGGTGGGTATTTCATCCAGCCTGCAGCACAAGGAGCTGGCACTGACAATGGCAACCGTGGCTTTATTTGTCATTCTGGTGCTTGTTTGCCATGGAAAGCAAGGGAAGGGGCTGCAATGGAACACAGAATAGAATAACACAGCAGCAGATGTGTCATTCCAAGTGTATCACAAGGAGCTGCTCCCCATCCCAGCACAACAGATGAATGCAATAAAGAGAAAACTTTAAAGTTATTTGGTTACTTGGGGGTACAGGGCTGCAGTATTATTAGCTGAGCCCCAGAGTAAACCAGAGGAAGGCACATGGGAGGGAATTCTGTTATATTGTGTTTCCACTGTGTTGCAACAGAATTAACACATTAGCTTGAGATGTAGCTGATATAATTTATTCCTAATTTCAGAGCAAAATTTATCCTAAGCAGTAATATTAAAAACCAAACCAATAGTGACAAAGGAGGAGAGAAAGGGAAAAAGCCTGAGATCAGGTCAAATTTTTCAACATGTTAATTAAGTTTTCAGCCCATCAACTTCTGTTGTCCTAATTTCCTTTCTTTCCTTCTGGGTGTATTTGGATTTTTGCTGTATGTAGATCATGTGGGTTAGATCTAAATTTGCTTGTCCCTCACAACCACTTCTCAGGCAGTAAAAAGCTCCTAGAAAGTTCACCCAGTGGTACCCGAGGATTGTCTTCACTCCCAGGTGGCACAAAGCCAGGATGGATGCTCCACAACTTCCACTCCCAGCCTACGATTTTACCAAGGCATGGGGTGTGAACAGGGACTGCTGCCAAGGCAGTGATTTACAGCAGTGCAATCCATCCCCACGGACAAGGAGGAGCAGCGATAGCTGATACCAGCTGTTCCCCAAATGTTTCCACCGAGGAGCCAGCTTCTGGGCTTAAAAACCCAGCTTTCAGACCGAAGAAACCTACTTCTATGATTGCAAGCTTCCTCCTGCAGCCAGGCGTCCTTCAGGCTCGTTGTGCTGCTGCCTTCTTGCTAGACACCTCTGCCTCACACCTGCTTTCCTCAAGGGGGAAAAGTGTGCACAGCCAGACCCAAGAACGTGCCCTCCTGCAATCCACCCAGCTCAGATGAGCACCTTTTCCCTGCCAAATAGTCATCTGAGCTCCAAAGTGCCAAGTCCAAGCCTCACACTGGAGAACCAGGCAGCCCATGCACACCACGGTCCTTTGCCATGGAACAGGAGCAATTAGACAGCCTCTTGCAAATGGATGGGGAATGGAAGGTCAGGGTTATTTTAAGTGACTCTGCTCTGAGATTAATGAGGAGGCAGTCTGAAGCTATACCCAGCCTCTTGGTTGCTATTTCTGACTCTTTCCTCCCTGTGCAGCTTCTTTCAGTGGTTGTGTCTGCAACAGCACTGTGACGGAGGTGTCTCTGCACACCCCGAGCCTCACCACCATATGTGCATTTACCTCTGAAATGGGGAGTGCTGTGCATCGAAATACCACCCTGGCATGGCATGGGCTGTGGCTGTAGATATTAGGAAGGGCAGAGTAGTTGGGTGCCCTCGGGAGGAGCAGAAAACAGCCAGCAGCTCTCCTGCTACAGCTTCTGAACTTAAAGAGAGGAAAAAAACATGTAATGAAATGACCCTTTCAAAAAATCAGCTTTACAGAGATCAAGGTAACACCTGCCTAAGCCTGAGAGCCTGGAGTGCGTGCTGAACCCAGGAGCACAGCAGAGAGGTACAATTACCTAATTGCCTCTAAACTGTGTCATTTATTAAGTGTTTTGCATGGTGCCACAGCCTCTGGAAGAGACAGTCCTTGCCCTGAGAATCTCCCCCCACGCCACCCTGCCTGTCAGACTGGCTGCCAGGAGCCAGCAGGGTGACAGTCCCTGGGGGGCCCATGGTCCCCACACCGCCTACCTTTCCTTCACTCTCCCCTCTGCTCCCAAACAGCCAAACACTCACATTAGTTATGGTTCATCGACTGCCTGAATGTATACATATGTATATAAAATAATCAGAAGTGCCCTATAGATTTAAAATTCCTCTGTGAGACAGGGTGGGCATAAGTGCTATGTTATCAACCACTGGAAAACAAACCTGAGAGGATTCATTAAGCAAGAGGGCAGCTGGGAAATAAATAGTTTCCCCCATAGTTTCTGGACAACTGCAGTTCACAAAACATTCAATTTCTGATTATAAACCCAGGAAGTTTTAATGTAAAAAAAGTGACTTGTGAAACAAAGTATAGGTTTTTCTGCTCATTAAAATATCCCCCGAGTATAATTTCCTTGCCCTTAATGCTGAACCTTAAGGTTTTCACAGGTAAGTAGGTAATTAACACAAATCTGGTTCAATTACACAGCTCTTGCAGCGTTGCAGGGCTGGCAGTGATGGAGCTGGGTTCTGCTGGGTGCTGGGCTCCCCTCAGGGTAGCAGCAGCAGGGGCCTGGCTATCCTGTGGTGTTCCTGCATCACAGGCACGGGGAAGCTGCATCCTCACTCAGCTGCATTCAAGGGAGAGGATTTCAGGCCAAAATACATGGGAAACAGAGGGCCAAATCTTTGAGGGCATCACTTTCCCAGTGAGAAGCAGCAGCATTTCCACTCCTGCAGATCTGCCCTGAACACATTATTCTCCTCTCCAAGCAGCACCGACTGCTCTGCGTCATCGCAGACGCCAGCGCATGGTAAAAAGCCTTCCTGGCGAGAGGGCTGGTGGTAACACACAGCTCTGGGCTGGCTCAAAGCAGTTGCCTGCTCTGTGGTGCATGGCAGAGAGGGGTTTTGTGAAGTCAGCTATGTGGTGGGGAGGAATGAGGCTGTCAGGCAGGTTTGGATCCACTACAAGTCCCACTGTTACCAGGCCCCCCTGAGTGAAACAACTTCTGCAGTGCAGGGGTTAGACTGATCCCTCTTAAATCAGATTGGGAATCTCAATCCTGGCAACTAGTCAGGCAACCTCAAATAGCCTCAGAAGAGGAGACATAGTTCCATTACATCAAACAAGTCCACTTTATAGTACCTTGAACTCAGGGGTGAAGCCCAAGGCATGTTTCATTTTAAAGGCAAGGGCTTTCTGCAATTTGCCCAGCTTTATGCACCTCACCAAGGCCAAGCAAAGCTTAACACCAAGATGATCTGCCTTCCAGCCCTTCTGGGCTGACTGACAGCCACCTTTCCCTTTGCATTTAAGTCCAGGGTTTTCTGCATTTATCACAACAAATGCAGTCATACGTGCCACCACAAGCAGCACAAGGCAGGCGAAGCTGGAAGCAACTTCCTTTTCATGTGGGAAGCAAATCTCCCACTAATGCACTACAGCCTTCTGACCCTCCAGCCTGGAAACCAGAACATCAGAAGCAGGAAGTACAGCAGGTAGAATCCTCCTTCAGCTTTCAGACTGAATCCAAAGCCACCTCTGCACGTGGTCCATGGCACAGCTCCAGCAGCAGGACCTTCTGTGCTGAGAGACCACAGCCCCACACCACCACTGTGTGCCCCAGCTAGGGGGAATTCTGGCTCACCTCTCCTGACCCAGAAGCTTCTCATTTGCAGGGTCCCAGCCAGAGCTGGGCACTTTGTGATGTTTGTTCCAGACCACCGTGAGTGGAGCTGTCGGGTCCCCCAGGGCAGCTCCATCACACCAAGCTCTGTGGGAACAATCCCTGAGCGCTCCGCAGCAGCTTTCCTACACACCACTTCCAGTAACCAAGTCATTTCTCCCTCAAGTTTTGGATGAAAAATAAGATGTAAAACCAAATTATCCACTGTTTATGTACATAACTCCCTGTGCATCTGGATAAGAGCATGCCCGTGGCCTCTTTTATGCTGCATCTGATTCTCATTAGGTACTTGTGATTCCTTCTTGATAAGGTTTTATTGCTCTCCTTGACACTCTGAGCTATGGCCGGGCTCTTTATTCTCTGCAGCTGCCCTGGTGTGGCCAAGGACTGCCCAGCCCGACCTGATCCACAACAAACTCTGTCAAATGACAGCCCTGGTACTTAAGAAGTAGAAATAAAGCCAGATCTCCCCACAGTTAATTTTGTGAATTGGCTGCTGGGGCTTTGCTTACAGTAACTGAGAGCAGAGCAGGGGACCAAGCAGAGGCAGAGCCTGCACATGGCCTGGGGCAGCACAACAGCAGAGCAACCTTCCTTTGCACCAGGCCAGGCTCTGAAGGGATTCTTTAGCAGTTAAACTCTGCATGACTCTGTGGGCAACATTCCAAGAAAGGATATTTTGCAAATATATTTTTCTTTCTCTGAATTACCCCACTCCTCACTCTTCTTATCCGTATACAAAAGCAGATTACAACCTGTTTCTGGGTGAGCAGGTAAGATACACAAAGGGAATTTGGCTGATTGAGTGTTAAGCCTCATCTTAAGAATTTTAGTATTTTGTTCTTCAGAATCTTGGTTTGACCAGAGAAATTGATGTTCTGGGATATGCACAGAAGTAGACCAATTTCTCTCCTATAATTACTGTCACCTTCAATTGAGGAGAACATTATCACATATAGCCTTTCAAGCATATCAGAAACATCTACCTGGATAGCATTTCTGCTTGTAAAATGCAGATTTACCATGCAGTAAAAACCCCTGCAGTAATCAGCAGCAGAAAGGTTTAACATACTTAAAGATTTCTTCCATGGACAAAGGAACAGGAGAGCTACAGATTTACCCTAAATCAGAACTTATTTATTAATTCATCAGAGTGACAGAGTTATTCTCATACAAAATCAGAGCCATAACTTCCCACTACCATTACAGCAACCCCACAAAAACAAATAAACAAGAAACATACAGAAAAAAAACCCCACAAAACAACCAAACTCAACAGTTTTTCATGAACTACTGAAATATCCTGGCAGCCCTGATTTTCTGGAAGTTTCCTGTAACCAGCTCTTATGAACAATGGAGTAGACAGAAAGAAAAAAAAAATAAAGCAGATCCTTACCACCTTTATGGCTTATGGGAGTCAAAATTCAAAAATTTCTAGGAACATCACCTGGGCCTCCAACTTATTGCACAGGAGTCTAAAGTCTCACTTGCTTGAGGTCTTTTCCCTGCTCCTCATTTTCCTCCTCAGCACTTTTCCTGTGCCAAGAGATGAGATTCTGTGACTCTGTGCTGCCTTTATACCCCTTATCCACAACCAGCCCAGCACCCAGTGGCCAGAATTAACTCCATTAAATTTATAAAGGAATTAGAACTGGGTGAGCAATGCCAAAAAATCCTCAGTGAAAGTCCTCTCAGCTTTTTAAACAAATTCATTCCAGCTGGGTTCATGCTCCTGGTGCATCGGCTTCCCACACGGATCCCAGCATGGGAGGTCAGAGGCAGAAAAGGTTTTGGAGGGGTGAATGTTAAGTGAGAATTAGAAGCTGTATGCAAATCCTGAGCTTAAGTGAGGGCCTGTGCAAACAGGAAACCCTCCCAGGCCACGTGAGTTAAATGGCTAATTAAATCAGCACAAGCATGGGTTCCATGAATGAGCTATGGGTCAGGGATTGGGGGGAAAAAAGCATTCATGGAACTGATTAATTGAAGGGAGTTGTGATCTGTCTGCAAATAATTCAATTGAGCAATTAGAGCCGGGCAAGGAAATGTTTTTGCACGTGGTAGATTCTGAAATATTTCTCTGTTTTAGCTTAGGACAAAAGAAATAAAAGCTGAAAAGTGAAAGAAAATTCAGACAAGGTCCATCCTGAATCTGCTTACATTAGTTTGAAATGTTTCTTGTTTCCTCTCTGGACTTATTATAACTCTGTTCTATAATTATTTTACCTTTGAACATCAAGAACATGGTTCAGATTGCATATCTGGAAAGCAATTTCATTTTAAACATCAAAAACATTTCAGAATGTTAAAAAAGCTTTATCAAAACATCTTTTTTCACGGTGAAAAAGGCATTTTTAAGAAGTCGTCATTATTTTGGGGGGGAAAAAATCTCCCAGTTAAAAATCCATGACCCTCTCAGTCCTTTATCTGCTGCACATTGTTGATCTCTAAAGGCAAGAGCCTTGGAGGAGGTCAAGTGTTCTCAGTTACCTTCCATGATACAACCCATCAAACAGCATTTATTAATTGTCCATTTATTGTGAACAGAGTATAACCAAGTGAAGCAGGACAGGAGCATCACATTCCATATCTCTGACATCTCAATCCACAGCTCTTCTTCTAATTATCTTAGTGATCTTAAATGAGGTATCAGTCAAACCCTCAGCATTTCTCCAAAGACAAGACTGGGGAGATAAGGTTTCAGTGGACCCTCAAAATGACAGTGGGGTGGCTCAGTTCCCATCACAAAAGGCTGTAACACAAGCAGGGCACAAAGGCAATGAGGCTCCCTGCTCTCAGACTAAAAGTGAACAAATGTGCAGTTGGCCCTGGAGGAAACACCGTGTAAGGACCTGGTCTGACCCCAAACACCCTTTAAAGTTCCCCAAGGGAGGGCCTTGAAGGGGTGTTTTATGTGTAAGTATAAAGTAGGCATTGATTAGGGTTTATTAAGATTTAAGATAACTTTGACGTACAAAAGCAAGGAGAGTGAGTTGGTCGATTTTCATCATTTTGAAAGTTTCTCTGCCACATATTAATGACATTTAATCAAATCTCCCACAGGAAATATTTGATTTGGTTGATTGAATCTCAAGAAATGAAGTTATGAAGTTTATCTGACTGAGGATGGTGTGCAGCTCACTGCGACAGCCCGTTCAAAGTGACTGGCTCAGGAGTGGGATATGTGACACCCTCTCAAATGCCACCTATTAATTATCTTGGTGTTGGGATTAAAAATTACCATAGGAAGAGGGGCACAAGGGTTGCAGTCTGGGTCTCACACATCTCCTCAATCCAGCAACTTTATTCTTTTTGATCCTGTCTGTGTACGATTGCCACGTATTTCACCCCGACATGAGTACCTTTGTCAAGGTGATTAGCAATTTTTTATTGCTTCTCTGATAAAGGTGAATGAGCAAAAGCTTCAGCTAACATTGCCAAAGCCTGAGAAAGGATTACTCATCCTTCACGTCTGGATGCTAAAATTAGTCTTACATAAAAAGGTTGTTGGAGCAAAAAATCCTAAATTTTTAACAAGATTTCTCTTAAAAGGCCTTCCACCCCAAGATCTCAAATCAATTTAATTAGAAAATGTAAACTTAATTAGACCTCAGAACAACCCTGCCACTGAGGCAAATCTCTGATTAATGGAGAAGTGTCTATCAGGGGCCAAATTCAGTCCTGGCCAGACTGGCAAAGGCATCAGAAAGACAGACAAAATAGCTGAAAAAAGGCTGAAACAGAAACCGTTCATTTAAAACATGGGATAGATGCAACCACCAGAGACCAAAGTGTTTTGGAAAGAATTCCTTAGAGAAAGAAGCCCAAAATGGCACCCTGGACTCCCTGTGCTGCTGCCAGGTGTCCTGGGAGCTTGTAGCAGGATGAGGTGGAGCCTGGGGCATTCCTCCTGAGGAGAAGAGGAACAAGCAAACCAAGGTGTCCTCAAGCCCAAGGGCTTCTCCCTGTCCCCTGCAGAGCAGTGTCACGTGCAGGCTGCACGGTTCACCCCCGAGGTCTGGCCCAGCAGCTCGGTGACACATCACCTGGGCAAAGCAAAAACACTGCAGATAACTCTGAAATAGCAACGTGTCTCAACAGTTGGCAAACTGTTGGAAAGGTGACTTTATTTTGCACTATGCCCAGGGACAAAGGACTGGCAATTTAATGGCAGGGAACTGTTTGATTCCTGACTGGCACTAGAGAACTGGCAGAAGCACCACCTGGCTTTGTGCAGCAAAGAAACAAGGTCAAGGACTTCGCTCATCCCATCTGTGATGTTTTTACACGGCAATTTATATTACAGTGGGAAGAAGAGGTCTTGTCAGAAATCAAGACCCCCATCGTCCAGGAAAAACTCCAGATGAGAGGCAGTGTGTGCCTCAGAGCCATGTGCTCCAGGTCCAGCTCCCCCGAGTCCTCTTCAGGGAAGTACACTCAGTGGGATGTTGGGGGGACAGTGGATCCCAGAGGGACCTGGTGCTGCAAAGACCTTACAGCTCTGCTGAGGAACCGCTGGCGTGGCTGGAGCTCACCAGACAAGGCTGGGGGATGAGGGGGATGCAGATACAGTGAGGATCCAGCCCACAGGGTAGGAAATGAGATCTAGTTCTGTCACAGCTCCCTGTGGTGGTGTTTTACAGGAATGTACTCCCTTTTCCCCAGATACCTCTGTACTTCACCGACAGTGTTGTAACACTAGCTTAAAGGCTTTTGGATGCTATAAGCATCCTCCTGCATGAATTATGCCCTCAGTAAAAAAACAATTTCCACTCCCAGTTACATCAATTTAAGTCTTCAGACGAAGATTTTGGCTTTGTATCAGTGCCTTTGACAGACACAGGCCCCCTGGGCCCGGTTTGGCTGCGCTTACACATTTTCAGTGGAGTTGCACTGGGAACATGGATTTTCTCCCATCCTTTAATTTCCTAAAACCTCAGGTGGTTTGGGGAAAGTTGGTGCTGAAGATGCAAAGAGAGAGGCTGGCAGCAGAAGTGAGGAGCAATTCCCTGAGGCAAGGCTGTGCTGGCTGTCCTTGGGGAGCGGTGCTGGGAGAAGAGACATGGGGCTGGGATCTCCTCCTGGAAGGGATGGGCTCAAAGGGGGAACAGCCTTTTCTGCTGGAACCTCATCCCACTCCTCTATAACTCTGTCAGTCCCTTCACTTCCTTCACTTCAATGTCCTGCTTAGGCCACTGTCCTCTCCTTCTTGGATCTTTAAGGTCTCTTCCAACCCAAACCATCTTGTGATTCTAAGGGAGTTTTTCCCATAGAGGGGATCCAGGTATTTTCTCTGGATATAGAAATCAGGCTCCTTAATGGAAATTTGGCTGCATCCTGTGTAGGAAAAAAAGTTGGCTAGGTAAAGGCAAAGATGTAAACTACAAGCAGAATGAAGGAAGATTTTGCCTCATGGTTTTACGAGGCTGGTTTATGAGATGTGTGTTACTAATGAGATATTTGATGTAGGCAGTTTACTAAAGCCAAACTCCCTCAGAAATGAAAAGGAGTTTTGCCTGGGCAACAAGGGTATTAAAATGGCCCCAGAAACCCAGAATATTTGGGATAGATAGTTAAAAATAAAAAAAGAAAGAGAAAAAAAATAAAAAGAAAAAGGAAAACCCCCTCTGGATTTAGTGTACAGTCGTTAACAAGGTATCCCACAGGTAGAACATGATTTATTGAAAACTGGAGAAACTGTCCTGGTTTTGCTAGAATGGAGTTTTTTGTTCTGCTCAGGGCACTTTATATGAAACAGATGCACAGTCGATAAATCAGGCTGTCCAGCAGGAAGCACAGGCTGCATTTGCTGTATAAATTATCATGTTCTTTGTAGGTAAATGCTATGGATCAAAACAGGGGTATTCTTGCTTCTTAAAAAACATTGATTATTACTGCTGGAGAAAAGAATTCCTTTGGCCTGTAGGATGTAGCAGCAGAGAGAACAGTAAAGGCAAAACTCCCTACAGAAATCACTTTCAGAGTAAGAACTTGATTAAAAGAAGAGACAATGGGAATATTTGGAATTTATGACCAGCAGGACGTTCTACTTTCTCAAGTTTCCCTTGGATTTTTTTCAAATGGCTGCCCCAAAAAAGCAAACACATTCGAGTACTTTGAGCTGATAGGAGCAGCAAATTCGTTTGCAAACCCCTTCTTTCTTTTCTTGGCAAGGACATTAATCAGCACTCGGGCAGTCTGCAACACGCCATGAGATTTCCAGTGATGCTGTGAGGAGCCGCAGCAGGGAAAGCAGCAGGACGCGGCACTCGAAGGAGGAGTTGTCTTTGTTTGAGAACTGCTAAAAATATGTATACAAAAAGCTGTAACGTGGGTGGCTTTTAGTCAGAATTTAGAATGCAAAAGGATATTATGGTTTTTCAATAAAACTGGTGAGGAGTGATGCCATGGGAGGGGATTTCCTGGAGTTTGGTTCTTACAAATGATGGATTCGTGAGACATGGAGCAGAGGTTCACCAACTGCCGTTTCTGCGTGGCTGTATTTTCACATGCAACATTTCCGTGCCTCACTCCCTGCAACATTAGAAGTCTGCTAAAAATGGGTGTTGTTTTATTGAAAATGACAGCTACCTAAGCCTAGGCTTAGGTGAAGGCAGCGTTTTCCTGCAGAGAGACACTGAGGAATTCTCTGAACGGAGCAGAGCCACGGGCGCAACCCCCCTCACTCCATCCTGGCTCTTTCCTTTCTTTTCTTTTTTTTTTTTTTTTTTTTTATTTAAACTGCATAAGCTGCAGATGAAAAAATATATAAATAGTAATTCTATATATAGTCCCGGGATAAAACTGCAGTTCATTTATGACAGCTGACAAATCTAAAATGGGCAATGTAAGTGCATTACAAAATGATTAAACCTTAAGTTCTCTCGCCCCCAGCTACAGGGCCGCATTAACATTACATTACCCACTGAATAATGCAATTGCTGCAGTTTTATGCCAACACAAAAATATAGCCAAAATAGCCCTTTCCCTTCTATTTACAGCTTGTGTCTCAAAAGCCATCTTCCTTGTGGCAGATACAGCTTCCGCTCACTCGTGTTTGCTCGGGGTCAATAAAACAGGAATCCTACAGAGCTGAAGTTGGTTGGAAGCATATTCTTGGGTTTCAGCCACACAAATGGCATGTGTGATGGGCCTGGGCCTCTGCTCGCAGAATTGCAGAGGTATAAGACTACATATCCCTGGGGCTGAGGCTGAAATCAATACTGGGTACTTGGGAGAGATGTAATGGATTCAATCTGACCAAAACCTTAATTACAATTTTCATTATGACACTGACTTTTTTATCTCTGGATCTCATTGAGGTTAGGCAGAATATGTCAGTGCATTGTGAAATGGAGTGTTGAATATTCCCATTATTCACCCCTCGTCAGGGAAGCAGTTCCCTGCAGCAGGCAGGTCACAGGCAGAGGAGGTGGGTGGAAATTGAGTGTCCAGTAACCTACCCACCCTTCCAAGCTGCAGAGGTGACACAGCCACGCTGCCTTTGTGATTTACCATCGTCCTGTGATTTCAGGACTCATTGATAGCTGCTCATTCCTTGCTGCTTCTCGTTGTGGCATGACATGAATGACAAATGTGAAAAAATATGATGACGGAAAAAGGAGGCTGGCAGAGAAATTTAGGGTTGTCAGTTTGTTTCTTCCCCAGCATAAACAGTTTTCTCTGTCTGGGGGACAGCAAACTGGGATTTAGGATGCAGGTTTTAAGAACCCAGGAAGTAGGAATGGTCCGTTTGGTCCTGCCTTTGCACATGTGAAGGGCTCTTTCATCTCCCTCCAGGTCACATTCTGCTTTGTGGTACTGACACCACTTAATACACCATGGTCCCCTTCAGCTCAAGAGAATAATTAATGAGAGCCCCATTAAAATGCAATGATTTTCATCCTTCCTCGCCTGGCACCCTTGGGATTTAGGCAGGAGTTGCCCAGGGCAAGTGCTCCATTGAGCTTCCCAGGGAAGGCACCTGAACAGTAACTCCAAGGGGAACCTCCCTAAAATAGCATGAGCTCAGATCCTATAACTAATACCTATTTTCCCAGAAAACTCAAAGCCATGATTGTAATGAAAGCCAGCTATCAGACTTTCTTTTTAAGCAGCCTTAGTTCAGAAGGAAAACGAACAGCATCATCCCATTACACATGGAATGTATTTTCTCTGGGGAAAAAAAGAAATCACTCTTCTTTCAAAAAGTACCATTCTGTCAATATTGCTCCTGTTCACAAAGAGGAGCTGTCAGACAATTCAAGCTAAAATTGGCATTACACTGAAACCTCAGTATCGGGACTTGAATGAAACCGAGCTGGAAGCACTCACAGTGTTACATCTTCACCCAAAGTTTCCTAACTGCTGATTTGATCTGTGTGGCATCGATCCCTGCTCCCTCTGAAAGGCTTGATGGCTTTTTCCTCTGCAACAGCATGCACAGAAACGAAGAGCAAATGAAGAGCAGGGAGGTTTCTGGGCTCCCCAAATCTCCCTCCCCAGGCAGTTGCCCGCAGTTGGTGGCTGCAGGGGAGCTGGAACAGGTGGGACTTGCCACGTGCTGGGACTCAGCCCCTCTGCAAAGCATCTCCATCCATTAGCATCCCACAGAGCAGGAATGGAGGTGTCTGAATTACTTAAATGAAGCAGCTGCTCTAGGAGAGAGGGAGAAGAATTTTCTTGTTTGGAGTTATCTGACTTCATGGAGGAATTGAGGGATCTTTTTCTATATTCAGTCTTAATGATGAAGCTCCACTGGAAACTGCATATTTGTGCTGCCTTTATGGGGTCCTGCCAGCAGCAAACTGCACTCAGGTATGTACCCCAAACTCCTGCCAAACCAGTGTCTCCCCTTTTGCTCCATGTTGCCCGTGGCCAGGGGTTGGTACCGTGGGAGCTGCACACACCATACAGCATTTGCCCATCCAGGTGCTGGTGCCAAAGCAATCCTTCCTGTGCAATCAAACCAGGAGTGAAACGTAACCCACTTCTACTCCTGCCACATTCAGACTTCTCCAGGATGCTCCTCTTCCCTCTGCTGCCTCCAAGAACTCTCTGAGGATCACAGTTTTCCTTCCACTGCTGCTTCCTCCGTGGCTCCCTTCTCTTCCCCCCCTCCCGCTGCATTCCCTGGTGGGTGATGGTGCCCAGGGTGCGAAGCGACACGGATTGTACCATCACTATTAGCATCCTGTGGCCCCCCCGGGAACATGCATTTCTTCCCCTGCTCTGTCTTGGACTGACAAAACTCAGCTGCTGCATAGTGGCAGAGTTAATTAAGCTCCTCCCCAATTCCCTCATCACCCACCCTTTGCAATATACATTTTGTTTGCCAGCACCTTGGGGTGTTATTGCTATCATTTACACCATTCACTGGGATATAAAAGCAACTGTTTATTTATCAAATACAAGTAACAGCTTTTAGGATTAAAAAAGAAAATCCTGGGGTTTTCTCTAATCCTGGCCAGGCTGTGTGCTGAGGGGAGACCTTGCTTTGCATGGATCAGGGCTGCGTTGTGAACACGTTGTCTCATGTCAATGCTATTACTTTTCCATTTAGTTTGAGAGTTTCTTGTTGCTTCTCTTTTGTACTTGCAAATGGAAAGGAAGTAATGCAGACATGGAGAGAGCTTTTAAAGACTGAAGGAGCAGGATTTGATAGCCCCATTCAAATAATTCCCCCATCAAAATCCTGTTTTCTGACTCAGAGATAGTCGACATTCAGTCCATCAGATGCAGGTGAATAGCCCATAGGGTCAAGGACAGTTCTTTAACGGACTGTGTATTGGAAAGGGGAGAAAATTCCTCCCAGAACCATGCCAGCACTGGTTATACCCAGAGCACCACGTTTAAGCACCCTGTGTTTCTGTACCAGCTGCCATTCTAGACACCCCACCAGGCTCCTTCTAAATGTGACTTTTAGAAAAAGAATCGCAGTAAATCTATCAGACCAGAATAAGCAGTGATAGTTATGTCAGTCCTTTAATCCAGCTACAGTAACTGGCTCAAGAAAAACCTCTTTTAAATCCCCCTGCCCTGCTGCAGGCAGCCAGAGGAAGCTCTGTTCGGGAGACTGGGGTGGACAGACGGGCACAGCCAGACCAGGAGCTGCACACTGGTGTAGTGTGGATGCTAACGCAATTTAAAGTGGATAAATATGAAAAATAGGTGCATGGATGGCCGAGAAAGAGTAAATCACCAGGAGCCAAAGCATGTTTAAAGAATAGGATTTGTAGACATCTCCTGTCTGAAGGATTACATTTAAGTGTGTGATAAGCCATCTAATAAAGCTCACAATAGCACAAAGCGCTTACTTCACCATCACAGGAAAGGAGACTGGGAGAAATGAGTCAAGTCTAAATTTCTCTTTACCTCCCCTCAAAGAATAGTATTTTTTAAAAAGCCAGTTTGCTCAGTTATTCCAAATAACCCTGTGCTCTGTCCCTCCTATATCCTATGACTGTATGAACGTGCAATCCAGGTGGGCACAGTTTCATGTTCCCAAGTCAGCTGTTGCCGTGATTACCCAGACCAATTCTGCACCACTGAGCCTTGGTCCCTGTGGGGCTGCACCATGCAGGGTGGAAGCACCTGAGAGCATCTTCTGACTTGTGGAGGACCTTATATATCCGAGCCAGCTCAGTGGCTTAACGCAGTTGTACTATAGTGTCTGGAAAATTAATATGCCAGCATGTGTGCCCAGCTAGGAGTCTCTTAATAGAGACTTCTTGCCTTTACCATGATAATGGTGTTAAGTATAATCTGACATACAGCTGCAGAAAAGGTCTAGGAGGAAGCTCAGATGCACAAGTGCTGGGAAAAAAATAAGCAAAATACCTTCAACATGATACTGACTGCCTGGTGATTTTTGTATCTGAGGGCAGTTGTGTATTTGCTGCTTACTCTAAGAAATCACATCTCTCCTGAGCTTTCGTTCAGTGTAAGGAGCTCTCGTTCAGCAAAAGGAGCCTGCCTGCCCTCCTGCTGGCTTTTATTATATTTGTATTGACTAGAATAATGCTGCCTTGTGGGCAACTTCACTGTGCTGAACTTTGAGAGAGGTTCTCTGAGGATAAGAATGGCTGGTAATAGATACAGGGCTCGCTCAAACCCAGACAGGCAGCGAAGCAGCGCTGCAGCGCTAATCAATTCTGTGGAAAGCTGAAATCCGTCGATGTGAGCGCTGCCCAGACAGCCCAGCATGGATTAAGGGCTCAGCTCCCCATCCTCTCACACCGAGGGGGCTGGCAGTGTTTTGTAGCTCGCTGCCTTTGAACTTCGCTCTCACACAAATAACTACACGAGGGGTCTGGTTGTGAAGCATTCATCCTTGTATTGACTGTGGATTTTGGCTTTCAGGCTGCAGTCTGTTCTCTTCCCCTGCAAAGGCAGGCACGCAGTCTTGGTGTCTGAAGGGTGGGAGGGGAGAGGCAAAGAAAAAGAAGTTGAAAAAGTAATAGAGTTTGTGTTGAACAGCGATGGATGCTGCGTGTGCCCTGAACACACCGGTGCCAGCGGCCAGGGCAGCGCTGCCTCTTTATCTGCAGGGCTGTGCAGCTCAGCAGAATATATTACCTGTAATAATGTGTCTCATATATACAACTGCCTTTCTGGATGTGCTTTGAAATGTTTAATGATGCGTGGCTGAAAAGGAATGATACCTTCTTAATGAAATGCAATGGAAGGAGAGCTCGCGCACATTAAGACATCTTATCTGTATTGGCAATTAATAACCTGGGAATTAAAACAAAGTATAAAACCTAAGAGTTTTAGCTAAAGCCATGGGATATGAGCAAATGAAACCCAGTCAGGTTTCCACAATGCTTTGCTGTAGTGAAATCCAGATGTCAGGGAACTCCACCTACCAGCTACTCATTTCTTTTAGACTGTGGGCTTCTCAGTGATTTTATGTCCCTCAGCTGTCTTGAAGTTCATATGTTCATATCATTATATTGCTATAGATTTTCCTCTCAAGTCAGTGGACATGTTTTAAATTAAAATAATCAAGGGCCAATTGCTGGAGTTACCAAATGTTACAGTGAAGACTAGATTGGACACATCACAAACATTTATTCCAGGACCCAGCCTCAGTGGTTCACCAACATTGTCACTCAAATCTTCATGGACCATCTAAATCAAATTCACTAGTTTTTACAATCACTTTGATAGCCAATTAATGAGTTAAACTTAATGCCTCTTTATAAAGAAATGCATTCCCTTAGGTGACAAGTGACAGAAGACTGTACATTCTCTAAAAAGGAAGCAAGGGGGATTAAAAAGTCTAACCCTAATGATTGGTAATGATAAATATTCTTTGAGGGGGGAAAAAAAAGGTTGAAAATCTGGATTTAATTAGATTGGATTATACAAACTATCAGACATGAGGAATATTGAAATTCTGCTCTTTGATTTTGCAAGATTACTTTAGTGGATTCTCCTCATTGTAGAGAAAAATAAAACAGAGGCCAAAAGTTATTCAGTCTCATAGTCTCCATCTTAAAAATAGAGATCTTCTGATAACCCTTGGCATATTGCTCTTGCACAATTGCAATAAGTGAAAAGAAAGACTTCAAGCTTGCAGCAAAGTTCCATTGCACTTCAATATAATGATAAATTGTTTTTCAGTAACAAGTTCACAGCGTGCCTTGACTAGGCAGAAATTTTATTTGCATTCTTCCATAAAGAACTTTAAGTTAAAATCATTAGCCACCTTATATAATTTAAGATGCAAAGAAACCAATGTATGATTAAAAGTAGATCACAGGGAAGTGACTGTAAAGCTGAATTTTAAATGAATGATTTCAGAAAACTATCTTCATCTCCCATGCCTTGTGGTATGTATTTCACCCTCCCTAAAGATTTAATAAAAGCATTACTCTGTCAGCACTTGGTAAATATTAAAATAATAATACATGCCATAATTACTTTCCAGACATTACTAACGTGTTCCGATCTGCATAAACCTTGACTCTCAAGTTACACCAAAACTTTAAAGAGGAGGAAAATGGTTTCCTATTCCTTCACCATTTACAGGAGGGGCCAGGTTAGTAAAAAGGCTTTGTACCGAGGTGGGTCCTTGTCCTCATCCCAGGAGGCAGATCAAGACATGAACCAAGGGTTGGCGCACACTTGACTTCAGCTGGTTTCTGCCTCCCACGGCTGCAGGGGACCCCGCCCCAGCCAGCAACAAGCAGCTGCACGTATAGATCCAGCAGGGGTTGTTTGTTTAGGGACAAAAATGCACAGTATAGAAAGAGAATGGCCCATCGTCTTAGCAGAGGAACCTCTGGAGAGACGCTCCAGGCTCTATCCTTGAGCTGGCTGCTGCTGGAGTGTGGTGCCGTGCTGGGGCGGACAGGGTGAGCTCATGGAGAGGGGATTTTGGGAGACATAGGCAGTCGGAAGAGGAAGAGTTAGTGGCACTGCTGTTTATCAGGGCCCATCACCACAGGCACGTGGACCAGTGATTAATTGGTCAGCCAGGGTGGGTCAGGCAGTTTCCTGATTTCACATTTGTGTCCTGTTATCCTGCAGAAGCTGTAGGAGACGGAAACTAAAGGTGGGAGAAGAGATGATGATGCCCTTGGTGAGCAGGAAAAGGTTTCAGTGTCATGGCTGCTGCAGACTCCAGGGTCAGCAACCCCTGGACATGCACAGGCTGAGACACACCTGGAACAGTGACACAGACCCACAGCCACTCCTCTGATAAATCCCAAGCACCTGGGGCACACTTTGGGAATGATACCAAAAAGCCCAGCCTGCACAACTTGTGCAGGAAGGTGTCAGTAGACTAATGTTCTGTAATACACAAGGGGCTGAGAAAAGTATTTCTTCTGATTTCTTTTTTAAGCTACATATTATTTCCACACCATTGCCTTGGACATTTGCGATAGAAATTGAAGCACATTTAGATTTAGTATTTTGCTCTAAAACCAGAGGTAAGTGAAAACGATTTCTCATGCTGCTCTGTTGCATTGCAGATCTGCAGATGAGGCTGCCACCTCCACTGAGGCCGCATGGGCAAGGGAAGGCAAGCGAGGGGTTCGGTGGTGAGAGGCAGGAACTGGGCTGGAACACACATACAAAATGATCCAGAGGTGCGAAGGCACCAAAAAGGCCTTTTTACCTGTGGGGCTGCATAAAACCTTGAGCACTGTCGTCCCTTTTCATCCAGGATCCTTAACGGGAGACAGAGAGCTCTCACCACGATAAGCTTGTGGGACTGAGCTGCAGAGTCCCACATCAGACAGCTCCGTGCTCATGGGTTTGCACCCTGGTGACGTGGGGATGGGGTAAGGAGAGGGGTCAGTGCAAGGGTCTGTTTGAGCTGTCTCTCCTAGGAAGAGCTAGGAACCTCTCTGGATGTCCCAGAGGAATGGAGGTGTTATTCCTCAGTGCCCCACTCTTGCTTTTGTCTGGGACATGCACTTACACAGCCAAAGAAAGGAACTGCTCACTCTGCCAACCTGTCTGAGCAATCTGCTCTTTAATTTTGATAACATTACCTTATGTTCAATACCTAATGCAGGATGATTTCATATTTTAAAAGATTTTATAAAGAAGTGTCTGTGCATTTATGACAATTGTAGTAAAACAATAGTTCTAATGGGAAGAAGAGCCAACACATTTGCAATTCCCTTTCCCGTAATATGCAGTAATTCAGCAATCCTGTCATGAGATAAGAATTACTTTGACAAGAATTTTCTTTTAATAGCTCTGTCTGAAACAGAGTGGATTTCTTTCCTAGTCATTACAGCTTCTGGCCTGCAGTAAATGCCTGAAGACTGAGTAAAACTGTGAAGGCAGCAGCCTGCCATCACCCACATAAACAATGCACACACCACCATCTCTGCAGAGGGTTTGAAAAGCATTTCACATCCTTGACTGTTTAAATGAAGTCATTAAAAGACTTGGAAGTGTTAGTGCTCACAAAGAATCCTTAATTAATTTTGCTGATTTATGCCTTACACTAAGCATGGCAGCATGGGGCTGAAGCAAAGGGTACACATTGAGAGGGGGATCAAAACCATTTACTTGAAGGAGGCACATGGACAAAAAACAACATGTACCGTCAATAAAGGTAAGGAACTATGGCTGTTGGGCCCGAAGGGTTAGACTGGGAACCTGGTGTGATATCTGATGCATTTCTTAATACGAATTAATGCTAGAAAAGCAGCATGGACAGTTCCACCCAAAGCCAATCACATGTCAATACCTGTGTCTGCAGTAAGAAACCTCTGCTGATGGCAGGAACCGGCTGAAGCACCCATCAGGGCTCTAAGTAACAGGCAGCTGTGTGAAATGTGGCTCCTGAACACGATGTGGGATCTCACTGGCTTTGTCTGACCTTAGAGCTTCCAGTGGCAGCTTCTTCAGCTTGTTGTTGCTGTACCTGTCACAGCTAAGGTAAGCTTCCATTCTCCAAGTGTCTACAGCTCCTCAGCCCTTTTCAGTCCAAGAGATTGCTTCGGGAATGTCTACCAAGCTGCTGGGGGGGGGGAAGTTTGACTCAGCAGGCTTTTCAAAATCCAGGAGTTGTTTAGTCCTTATCTGCACCACACACGGAGGCTCCGTGCCCTCGCTGTGGCCACCCAGCCTTCCTTCATGAGTTTCTGATGGTGTCCTTGGCACTGGATATCCAACACCACACAGCTCCCCCTCCCTTATCCCCTCTCTCAGGAAAGTAACTCACATGCAAAGTATGGCAGCAAGTGAACCTGTAAATCTCTAAAGGTCACACAGTGAAAGCACATTCAATAGAAAAGTGTCTAGAAGTGTTTTAGCTCCATCAAGTATGATGCATGACCAGAAATATCTGCAATAAGGCACAGAATATGTCCACAGGCAGCTTGGATTTTGTAGTCCATGTTCTGAAAAGACAAGACTGCAAAAGTGAGCTGAAAGCAAGAATTCCCTGTGTTGCCCCCGGGTTTGAGCAGCTCTGTGACCATGTACAGGCCCTGGCACACACCTGGGGATGGGGCTGGTTAAAATGGCATTTTACACCAGCAACTAATTGTGCTTAATGTTTAGCAGAAACAGCACAGCAGTCTCAGCAGATGTCTTAACCAATTGATTCTTAGCAAGTTCCTCTCTTCTTTCTGCTCCTTAGTGAAAATTGGTTTCATTGCAGCATCTAAATGTGATGGGTATTTTTAGATCTATAATTTCTCATATGGAGCTAATGAGGCTGCTTTTATTCTGTCCAGTACAACACACAAATAAGAGCCCCAAACTTTCCCAGACCCTGCTAGGACAGAAAGGAAGACCACAGGCCTCCTTTCCTATGGAACTGCCTGATTTTAAATCAGTTCTTTTAGCTGACGACGAAGATTTACAGCTTTTACTTTCGCATTCAACAGACATGCACAATCCAGTTTTCAGCCCTGATCTCCTAATAAAGTGGATTAAAGCCTGAAACTGTTGCTCCCTTTTTAAGACAGGAGAGCCATCCTCCTGCAGTAGATACTCTTGATCATTGTCTTTGAAACATTGAGCAAAAAATACATCTTTCTATCCTAGCCAACACATAGTAAACATTTGTAACTGAAAAAATAATGCAAACAATCAACATAGCTTTATCTAAGTCAATCCAATTTCCTTAGTGTTTGTGATAAAAGGAAAAACATGGAGAGCACATGAAATTCCCTGAAATTTAGGTGCCTGGGTTAGCTACAGCTCTGCAGGACGTTGATCTGCAGAAGGCACAGGTGTAACCAGTCCTTTTTTAGGGCATCGGGTTTGGAAAAAATAGAAATAGTGGTTTCTTTACTCCAGGTGCTAAAGCAGATTATCATGTCTTCTGTTGTCTTATGAGGAAGAATAAAATGGGCATTTTTGAAGTAAAGCTGATGTTCAAGCTGGCATAAAGCAGCTCATTGCCCATGAGCAGCCTTTAGAAGCAAAAATCCTTACAGGAGACAAAACACCTGCAACATCCTAAGGTTGGCTGAGACCCAGGAACTGAAGGGAGCTCTCAAAGCTTTTTTGGAGGGAGCATAATGCCTTTCCAGTGCCTAAGACTTCACTCCAGACCAGTCCAAAACATAACCCAGACCACGGTGTGTCAATCCGAGGTGTGCATCTCATCCAAAATGGGTACAACTCTGCAGCACTTCTGAACTGGACCAAAGGTCTACAAATAGGAATAAAGTGTTTCTGACCTGGATAGGAGGCTAGGAAAAACACCTGCAGGGAGAAATGGTCACCCTGGGCTCCTGTAGCTGCCTGGAATGCCCATAGCTGCTCCAGTCTCCCCTGGGAGCTGTGCCCATCACCCCACACCCTTGCTGAGGCTGCTGGCAGCCCCTGCAGCCCCAGTGGCCTCCCAGACCCCCTCACCTCTGCCAGAGCTCAGACTAAGGCTGAGCCAAAAGGAAGAGTGCTGAGAGAGGGCGACCTAGAACCAGTCTAACCACTCTGTTCTCAGAGCTGGGCTGAGAGCAGCTGGGTTAGACCAGGAAACTTGACCTGTCATGTTTTACCGCGCAATCTGACATGGGATGGGAAAGCAGCTGCCTCAAAGAGAGAAAGAGAGAAAAGAGGGCACAACTTAACCTTTGCAAAATGTAGCTCTTTACCCCACAACTGCTGTGAAAAACCAGCCTGGCAAACACAGAGCTGCTTGAAATGGCAAAGGCAAGCACGTGGCCAGGACTCACTATGGGAGAGGGAAATTAGAAAATCCCGAAGTTGAGAAGGAGGAGCCCAGCTCAGCCATGCCCACCACGATGACTGAATGGTGTATGCTGAGCTGCAAGGTGGCTGTACTTGTGGTGCAAGTGGCCAAGGGCATTTGTTTGTCTCCCCCATATCCCCAAAATTGTTCCACGCCCACTAGAAAATGTTCCTTGTTTACAGCCAAAGCAAAGATATTCGTTAAAAACAAAAGCAGCCCAAACACTGTACTGAATTTAATAGTCATAGAAGCCCCCAAACACTCTGGGCATGTATTTCGTTGATCCAAAAGCTTAAGGTTCAAGGAATTAATTTACTAATGAATCAATAAAATGAATCCACATGATATTTCCAAAACCAGAAGAATCTCTTCATTTAAATTAGGCCCATTCATTTTCCTGAGGACCATAAGAAAGGTATTTTTTAAGTGCAGAACACCCACAACATCTGTTATCTCTAACTAGGACTGCAGTTACTCAGCAGTCCTACAAACCAGAACATATATTTTTCTGTCTTTAATTGCTGTTTAGTTATCTGCATTATTAATGATCAGTATAAAGTGTCCAAATATGCCTCCTAAAAAATATTGCCTTTAGCTGAAGGACTGAGAAGTTAGTGTTCATGCAGGCAATGATTTATGCCCACCAAGTAATGTGTTAGATTAGCAACTTCAGTAGCACAGCATTCAATCTGCTTGATCAGAAAAGTGTTTGTAGCATTTAAAGGCTGCCATTGATTATTATCTTAGCTGAAATACACATTTTTATGGCTAAACTTGAGCTGACATCCTGATCCAATAAAACTTCCTGACAATCGATAGCAATTAGCAGAATATGCTGCTGTCACAACTGATGTAACACAATTGTCTCTTGATCTGTTAACTCCTCTGCACGTCCAAACACCTATCTCTTTCTCTGCCTGGTGACAGAGTGTGACATGAGCTGTTCAGCAGCTTTGCTAACACCAAACCTCTTCACCAAATGAGTGCCCCAGCCCTGGATTCATGTGATACCAACACAGGGCTCAGGGGGCTCGCTGTCCCCCCATCCTGAAGGGCAGTGCCACACTGGGTCTTTGCCAGCTCTGTGTCCCTGAGCTCCTCCTGCTCCCATATTTCTGGCCTGTCTGGACTCCAGCCTCAGAATTAGAGACTCATAGAGAAGCTTGGGTTGGAAGGCATCTTAAAAATCACCTAGTTTCAACTCCCCTGCCACGGGCAGAGAAGCCACTCACTAGGTCAGGCTGCTCAGGGCCTCATCCAACCCGACCTTGAACAGTTCCAGGAATTGTGGAATTGTTCAGCCTCCAGAGAGGCTGCTGCATCTCTCCAAACTGGTGCACAGTAAATCAGTTCCTGAGGCATAATTCATGAATATAAGCGGGGCCATTACTTTTCAGATCCCAATTTCTTTTGAAAACCTTCATCCCAGTTTCAGGCCAACGCAGTAAACAACCCTGAGTGCACTAAACTAAAGATCCAACCTGTTTTCTGCCTTGCATCTTTCAACACAGTCAATAAGCACACGGCTTACTGGGATCAGTGGCCAAGAGCTGGAGGAGGACACGTGGGCAGGCACTGCACAGTCACTCAGCTCTTTGCTAAAGGGTTTTCTTTCTCAAGGAGAACAGAACCCCTGCAGAGGCAAGCTGCAAGCTCTCCCTGGGGCTCCGGCGGATATTTCATGTGATAGCTGAAGGATATCTAATAAAATGACCAAACTCTGAAACAATGCAAACAAACATCAGCTGCAAATTGATCTGAAACCTCTGCTCATTCTCTGATCTGTTACTGACACAAACCTTCTTCCTCAGGCAGGGAAGAAGAAATGGAGGTTACTAATTTGCTCCTGACAGAAAGCAGAACCCAGCTTCTTGAAGATCATGGGAAAAAATAAATACAGCAAAATGCTTCCTAGATGAAAGATTTGAATTATTTTATGCTTGTTAATTGCTTTTCATATCTACCACACACTGTCATTTCCAGAGGAGTGCAGTCAGAGACACATAAAGGGGAGAAAACTTTGCAAGCTCTTTTTGGCTTCAGTGGGTCCCTGTTGTTAACCCAAAGGTCTGAATTCAGCCAGAGGATTACTGCTTTTTTTCCTTTCTGTTCTCAGGACTTGCTTTATAAAGAGAAATGCAAAGTCATGTGCACTGGTGCATCCATGCACATGCACATAGAAGAAACTAAGAGTTGTCACTCTATTTTACATTATGCTTTGCTGTACAGCATAAGTGGCTGGGCCCACATTGCAGGGGCTTTTTTTTCATTCACATTGTGCTACCCATTACTGATGCCTTAGGTTTTAACTTTTATATTTTTCAAATTCTGTATTCCTAGTGTGTAACTCTGCAGTGTCCTGTAGCCTGTGAGCTGCTGCTCTCTCATGCTGAGACAGACAGAACAAAGCCTCTCCAGGCTGCTCTCCAAGGACACCCAGCCCGGCCTAGGCCCAAAATGTGTAACCCAGCATCTTGAGAAGGGGGGCAAGCTGAGGGGAAATTCCATCATTAGCTAAAGTTTAATTGGTGAAATTGAGTTGATATGCAAACAGACCAAACTTATAAAAGTGTGAAGAACTCGTGACTTGCAGTCCATCTTGGGTGCAGCCTTTGGCCTGCCCAGGGTGTACCTCTGAAGGCCTTTCAAATAAATATCCACCTTTATTCCCTTACTCCTGGCTGGTGGCTGTTTCTAGGCTGGCCTCTTTAGGCATCATTACACTGAGGTTTGTGGAAAGTTTCCTTGAAACTGGTGGCAGGGCAAACTACCCTACGTCAGGATAGATATTAAGAGCATTTAGCTCCTTATGGAGCTGGAACAGAAACCAGTGCCCAAAGGTTACACGAGGCAGGAAGGCAACTGTGTGAGCAGAGACCTGCCAGGCATCTCTCATCTGCATGTGAGAGAGCACACAGGTAATATCACAGCTGGGAAAAAATGGAAAGATGGAAGGTTTGGGCAGTGCCTGTGCCAGAAAGAGGCTTACAACTACTAGCAGACAGTGTTTTCTGGTGTTTGAAACATGTGGGAGTTAAGGGAGGCGTAAGTCTGCATTAATTCTTTATATATATATATCTAAACCAGCAAGATATTTAGCATGCTTTCTTGTCCAGACAGCCTGATGCCCACAGCCTCTGTACTGCCCATGATCAGAAGAGCAGCTCTGGATGAGACCCTTCATTCCATTTCTCCCCCTTGGAAATGGGGGGAGGAAGGGGAGAGGAAAGAGTCTGGAGAGGGCTTTACACATGAAATTGTTACTCAGCCCTTGGTCCCGAGGGAGAGAAGTGCCTTACTTGGCATGTAAAGGTAACGGAGACAAGAACTAAAGTCTCTCTAATGAGAAGAAAACACCACAGAGTTTATTAATTTAGGCTTCTGGAAATTAGTTTGCTGAACTTAAGGACTAAATACAGGTGTTAAGCCCAGCCATTCCCACACAAAGTTACATGCTCTGCCTTCCATACATAATCACTGTCTATTTAGGGTTTTCCCATATTGCCTGCTATTATGGTATCTAGGCAATGATTTTCATACTAGTAACTTGATACCTATTTTTACCGTCCTGCTAAAGTACTAACTAGTACTGCTGTAGTCGGTCCTAAAATCAATTCCTAATGTTACTGTAGGAGCAAACATAAAACTCGATGTATTTTTCTCCAAAGGTTAATATCATATGTTTCTGATTGAGCAAGGAAAAAAATAATTTCCTTACAGGGTGGATTTTGTTATGTCTCTCGCCTCTTGTACAGGCATGGAGGAGGGGAAAACCCTTAGAGTATTAGGATCAGGACCAAGACCCCACGTTACTATGTAAAACCTGGCTAGGGGAGTTGTTTCAGAAAGCTGCTCTTGAAACTAAGACAATTTGGTGGTTTCTGTCCATATTCCTGTGGGCAGGTGTCCACATTGCAGGTGACAGCACCAGTGAAGAAGTCAGAGCTGGAGATGGTGACAGATCAGCCAGAGGGGCAGCCTATCCCAAAGTGTACAACCAAAGCTTTCCTTACTTTTTTTCCTTCTGGTTGGACAGAAGACAGATTTTCAGCCTGCCTGTAGGTAGGTAGATATATCCATCAGGAACACTCTCCCAGCTTTGCAACTGAAGTGCATCTGACTCTGCCCAACCTCACAGATGTTTCAAAGGGAAATGTGCTGTGCTCTGATACTGCTACATGAATCAGCCAGTGCTTCTTTTTGGTATGCTCTAAATTGCATGATCAAGCATGGCTCTTAATAGCTAAGTGATGACTCATTTATGATGGCACCAGGACAATCCAAGTGAGTTTTTACCTTTTATCCTCAATGTAATGCACTCAGTCTATTCCAGTTTCAGCAAGGTCTGAGCAAATTCAATAATCAGACCAGTATTCAGAACTTTTTATGCACAGATCTAAACCCATTTGCTACTAAAATTTTAACGAGACCAGCCTTTTGCATTAAGTGTATAACAAGAAACACAAGGTTGCCTCAGGTCTGGGGTGTTTGCTCTGCACTGGACGTGAAGGGCTTTAGTCTCAGGTTGTGGAATCCCACATAATTCCGTGTGCTTCACCAGCTGCAAGAGGAGATGGAGAGACTCAGAGGGTCTCCAGTTGGGACTGGAGATGAGCGAGCTGAAGTGCCCTTCTTGTCCCCAGCTGCTCAGCCCCATTAAAACTAAACTCAGATGCATTAAGTACATTCCCAATATTGCTTTTCTGTGTAAGCAAACACAAGCAGGGAGAGAGGTTGTGTGATGGGGAGTGGGACACGAGACAATCTTTTAGAGAATATGCTGTCTGTGATACAAAAAGAGGTAGGGAATGCTTGAGTTATACAAACATTCCTGAAATAACAGGAAAACTTTAGCAGATGTTTCCTCCATCTAATTTTCCCCCTTTCTCCTCTTTTTGTTTGTGGCTTTGCAGACCTCTCTGCTTTCTAAAAACTCCTTTTGTATGAAGGGCCCGCATTAAAATGTCAGGCTTTATTTTTCCAAAAGACAACTGCCAGAAATGAAACTCTAAATGCTCGTTTCAGAGCCAGGCAAGGATCTCTTGGGAACCGCTGGGAATCCCACCCCTATTTCTGATTAGGTTTTCGTCAGCAGTGTAGGAGCCAAATTCTCAGTTGCCTGAAGGCTTTCATCTCAATGAGAATCAGACTCGGAGGAGCTCTAAGGTATCAAATCATATTTACTGTCTCTGTTAGTTATTGGCAAGGCGTCTGGAAATACCTTGGGATTAGTGTTTTGATTAGAATATGATCATAACTTTATAAAACACAGATAAAAATGATCTCATTTTTTGAGCCAAGAACTCAACAGACTTGAGGAAGGAATAACTTTTAGCAACACTTTCTACAAGGAGCTTGAGAAAGGATCAAAATCCATGGCTGAGCAGAGTGAGGCGATCCCTGACAATTTAGGATTGGAAAAAGGACTTTTGTCAGCTAATTACTCAGCACCCTCCTAGCACCCTCTAATGCTCTTGGTCACAGCTGGAGCTGGCATAGAATCCATAGAATCTCCTGAGTTGGAAGGGACCCACAAGGGTTATGGAGTCAAGCCACTGGCCCTGCACAGAGCGACCTCACGAATCACACCATGTGGCTGTCCAAATCCTAAAAATCTGCCCTTCTATGGTGAGCAGGACATCGTTTGTTCCTGTGGATCTCAGTGGCAGCAGTGGGTCAGCTTGGCCCTAGAAAGTTCCACCCTGAAACCCCCCTTTCAGAGAGCAGACACAGTGATATATATATTGTGATATATATGTGTGTGTGTGTGTGTATGTGTGTACATACACATATATATATACACACACATATATAGCATATATATATTCAACCATATAACGGTGACTGGGGTAAGGGAATAAGCAATAAAGAGCCATAAAACGAGGGTTATTTTAGCGTGGCAGGTTATGGCAGAGGGGCTGAAACACACAGCTCCTCCTTGGGTGCACTCTTGGCTCTTCCCTGTGCTTCCCCCCTTTACCTGCTCTACTCACAGCTCCTTCCAGCAAAAGCTGTCTCAGTTTCCTGCTCTCACAGCAGAAGGGGTCCTTAATCTCCCCCTTTATGAAAAGCAGCACACAGAGAAAAGGCTAATAAATGACAGATGATGAAAACACCCTGCCTGGTTGCCCAGGGTACTTGCCACCCCACGTGCAGGGACACACCTACGGAAGGGACCCGTTTTCCAGACTGCATTTTCCATGTGCCATCCTTGGACTCTGGGGATGTTTCACTAGCGGCTGGACTCGATGATCTCACAGGTCTTTTCTAACCTCAGTTATTCTGTGATTTTGCTTCGGAGGGAAGAAGCGGTGGGAAGCAGGGAAGGGTGTCCTGCCAGCCCCGCAGCCTGCGGGTGGCTTTGCCCTCTGCTGGATAAAGCCAGACCTGCTGATTTTGTCCTGATAGCAGAGATTTCTGCCAAGGGGAACATCATATTTAGAACACAGTTCAGCCCAATGAATATTTTCAAACCCACTACCTTACTCTGTCGAGGCAGCTGCAAATTTGCATTCCAGGTCGGAATAGGGTGGGAAGGAGAGGGTCTGGGAGCACGGATGGAATTAAGGGAGTGGGAGACACAGACACTGCATTGCACAGTGCAAAAAAATTTTAAAAAAGGAAGAGAAAAGGCAGGCTGTGTCTGCTGTCCTTTATTGTGACCGTCCTTGTTTCTTTGCAACCTAATATACTCACACCAATTTCAAGTGAGCCTATCAAGATGGCAAATCCAAAGTATATTTGAGTTATTGATTCAAATAAAGCAACTCAAATACATCTTACTTTGAAACCTATTTGCAGTAACAGGATGTGCCATCTGCTTCTTGCAATGCTACAAGCCAGAGACTTCAGCTCCAGAGACATATGGAAAATGTGAAGGGCTTTATTCATTTTTGGATATGAAGCTTCAGGAGCAGAGGCCATTGCCTTCAAAATCCTGTGGGGGATGAGGTGCTGGGAGCTGCTGTGTGACAGCCCTCACTGGCTGGCCCCGCCTGGAATCCTGCTGAGGGTGGGCATGGGGGAGAGGGGGCCAGGGCTGTCTGAAACCACCTTGGCAGGGGCAGGAGACCACAGACAAGGACAACAGCCATTCGAGGCCGTGCCAGTATTTTGGGGAATCGTTAGATGACCAAGTGCCTGGGACCAGCACTGGGAGTTCAAGAAGTTTTGGATGGGAAATAACTCCCAGAGGCAGAAGCATTCTCCTTCTCCTTTCATATGCTTTTGGCTGGATTTGGGGGGAGGGCTGGTTCCCCTGGTCACAGCAAACCCCTCTGTCCCCCACACAGGCTCTGACTGCCTGACATCCCTCCCCACCATGACACCCCCAGAGGAAAGAGGAATGCACTGACTCACCGCCTGCAGCTTGCAGCCCATCCTGAGACCAGGTTCCTGCTTCAAATAACATCAAGGACTATTCACAATATAGCCATCAACAATTTCACCCCTTTCATTTACGGTTTAAAAGACTTTCCTTAACTCTGGTTCCAATCCAACAAGTTCCTGAGGAGTAAACAAGGCCTGAGGAGGGTAAATGGTTTATCAAAGGTCACCCAAAGTGGCACTCACACAGTGACAGATGAAACAAAGCGGTTCAGACCACCCGTGTACCCCCACCAAAAGAAAACTGCAGGAATTGTGTTTTATTATCATTCATCAGTCCAAAAAGATACAAACACAAACACATCCACGGTATCATCTCCTTTGACTGATTCCAGCCCAGTGCCATTTCAAATGGCTGCAGTTGAAATCCAGTTATTTCATATTGGCTGTGCTGCACTTGAAAGACAATAACATTAATTTTTATTGTAACAAACAGCCTTAATTAAAATTGCAAAATAAATACATAGTCATGCAGCCATTTTCCATGTTGGAGTTTGGCATTAATCTTTATTATTGTTATTAAGTGTTAAGAGATGAGAATATTTTGATGAATAATAACAGTGCATACCCAATCGATGCATATTTAAAATACGTGTTTACCAAAGGCAGTGGCACGAACATATGACTTGTGAGCTCTGAGGCTGTTATGGCCAGATAGATAAATGCCAGTAATTCATCATGTGCTGTGGGGATTAGAGAGATCAGCAAGAATACTTTTCATAACTCTGTGGCAAGCAGGCAGCAGTGATGTGCCTGGTCCATATCCCAATCTCTGCTCCCATACTTCATCCTCAGAGACACGAGGTGAAGCTCAAAGATAAAGCAAGCCTGAAACTTTGCTGTCCTTGGGCACTCACAATAATTGTCTCACAGTAAGTAAAACCAGAAATAAATTCTACATTCTTTTGCCTGGTTCTCAAAAGAGATGAAATCTTGGAGAGTTTCAGCTTTCTTTATTATTTCAGTGACTTACAACTGGAAAAATGGGAGTTTCTATCCATTTAAGCTTCATTTACTGTTAGGAACCAACCCTAAACTGAAGTCAAAGATCTTGAAAATGGAAGTTCAGACAGTCCATGCTCGGGATCTTGCTCAGGACTTAGAATATTCTCCAGTTCATACATCTGGAGGCCCTGACGTACCATCACTGTCACTCAGCTCAGGCTGTCATGTAACAAGACCTCTGAAATGTACCTAGCACTTCCCAGATTTAATCCAGGAATTTGTGATTGATGGAGAGGATGTCTAAGAGAAAGAAACCCATCTTAACTCAGAGACTACAATGAACACAGAATTTGCCATTTCTATTCATATGGGGATGTCCCAGAGCCTAGTTGCCTGTTAATTTACCACATCCATTGAAAATGGTTTGAGTGATTGACTAATTTGGTAGTAAAAACTCAGACTTATTTTAGGCCAAGCTTTGCTCAGCTGAACACCCTTGCTGTCCTCAAGGTCTGATTTCAATCCCCAGCTCTGCCCCAGCCATCCTCTGTCACCTTGGGCAAACAACTCCCTCCTTCTGTTGCCATCTGCCCCAACAGCACATTCTTTGTTTGCCTTGTCTGGTTCCATCATAGCTCTCTTCCAGCTGAGGATTCTCCTGCAGACACATGGCACTCACATAATAGCAATTTGCTATCAACCATGACTTCTATTTGCTATACAAATATTTAATAACAATTTAAATGCTGGACTTGATGCTGGACTTAATCTCACCAACAGGTTGGATCAAATCCACCCAGCTGTGAGATAACTCAAATTGGATATGTTAGTTCAGAATTGTTTCTTCATCTTTTACAAATAGAAATAATGTATCAATTACAATATATTTGCATTCAAAATTATTATCATCTCAGTTAACTAATTCAAGAGCCAGCCCTCTGAGTGTTATTGCACATCCTCTGAAAGGGTTGGGGGGTGGCTGTAAGCCCTATTAGCTCTACAAAAATACTCACTGGCACTTTCCCAGCGGGTAATGGTAGGAGCAGGAGTCATATGGGGACTTCACTGTGCACACCCTGCGTGTCTAAATTCCCTCATTGCCCATAGTTTACACCAAAAGTACACAACCTTGGCATGGGAAAGTAAATAACTCCCCTGCAGCCTCTCAGTGCATTTTCTGTGTATTCCTTCCTGCACCCAGGACTCTGTCCAGGGCTTCCCCTCACGTTGCAGCTGGGCTCTCACACAACTGCAGGTTGAGAGCACTGTGCCCTGTGGTGAGTGGTGGCACGGAGAGCAGGTGACCTGCAGACCTTTCCAAACCAGACACTGGACACCCATTGCTCAGCTGCTCCTGTGTGTGCAGAGAACTTCCCTTTATTACAGAGGGGTCACTGAATTCCATGCTTGTAGGACACAGCTGGAGATGAGGAGCAAGACCCCAGACACGAGGGTCCAGGCTGCACAGATGTCCCCACTCTGCCCTCGTGCACAACCAGAACACACTGGCTGGTGAGAACATCTCTTTTTTCATCTCTCTGCCCTTCCTGTTCTGCAGTGAATTTTCTCCACACATGGAGCTGTATTTAAGGTACAAATAGGATGTTATCCTTTCCCCCTCTTCCCTCTATCACAGCCTATTTGGCTTTGCAGTATTGTCACTCCAACACTGGAGCAGCTGAGTCAGGCTACGAATGTGCTTGTGCACATCAACCCAAGAGACCCCCTCAGCTGCAGCACCATGGCAGCTGTACCACTGCCCACCCCTTTGAGGAGGGATTCAATCCCCTCATACAAGGGATGGTCTGACCTGGCCAACAAGAGTCCTAAAAAAATGACTAAATGTACTCCTAATGCAGAATGTGTCTCTCAGTGAGAAGCTCCACTGCCTGGAAAGGGTGATTCACAGTGAAGTTAAAGTCACTGTGCATTTTATCCTCCCTTGTACCAGGTAATAGGAAGCAGTTACGCTGATGAATCTCACCAAGAATCTCCTAGCTGTGATGTAAATCAGTGTAGCTCCACTGAAGGGATGGAACTCTGTATTTATATCAGTTGTGGAGCTAGCCCTAATTGTATTTTTTAGAGAAAAAGCAGGACTTCAGACAAGGAAGCGTGGTCTAAATGACTGAACTAGAACAAAACCCCAAAATGCAGAGGACACAGAAAGCATGAACCAAAAAAATATCTCTCCTTATGGTTCTGACACCTTTTGATACTCTCATCTCATTTCCATTAATTTATAACAAGGACACTCCACACTCCCAGGAATTTTGCCACAGACATCACTGTGGTCAGCTCAGCATGATCAAGTCTAAGCAGGAAATAACAAATCCAACTAAATCACACCTACAATTTTCTTATGGGATCTATGTATGTATTTTACCCACCACAGGCATCCTCCCTCAGAAATACACAGTTTACGTGCGTTTGGTATTTTTCATGGTTCATTACTCAAGGTAATTTATGACAAGTTTATGCTGCTACAGTACATCATTTTGTAATTTTCTGCAATAAAACCATTGCACTGACTAGTCTTGGTTCTTTATTACATTTGAGGTCACTTGAAAGGGTAATTTCATCTACTGAACATTAAATCCTGCAATAATTCAATGCTTTGAAGATATTTGAAAGCAGCGCTCTCTTCCTCTTCTGCAAGAGCATGTGGCCAGCACTGAGGGTAGCACAGAGCCATGGCCAGGTATGGCTCAGCTTTGGCTGGACTTCTGTCAGGGTTGCAAAACACCTTGGTGGTCACCTCTGAAATTCCATAATGTGCTTGGAGTACCCTGGGTGGATATGTATGATATGGATATGCTGAATGCCTAATTTTTTATTAACAGACGTATGTGCACAAGGCCAGCACAGTGGACAGAATCATATTTCAGAAAGAACTTTGGGATGGATGGAGAAGCCTGTGGATGTGTCTCAGTAGGGTTTGCTTCAGTGGGAGCTAACCAGGCTCTCGAGCATTTTCTCCACCACTGCTTTCACAGCCAAACCACTGGGACCCCTCGAGATCCTCTAAACTTGATGAATTTGCTGCTAAAATGGTCAAGGAAATGTAGCTGCACAGGAACTGGCTAAGTAATAACAACAGAATAGCTTTAATATTGCTCCATATCCTAGAGCTTTCCCTCAGACCCCCGAGGACTCCAGGTTCTGCCCACACCAGTGAAGAGCAGTGCTTTGCATTCAGGGTGGTCGTTGTGCAGTAACAACTGCTGTGGTGAAAGAAGTGGTTCTGGGGATTAGCACACCAATATTTTTTCTCTGCAGAAGCCATAAGCAAGTTCTCCCATCCCTGCCAAGAGATTGGAGCCTTCAATGACATTTTTAAATTGTCTCACCATAAAGTTTTAAAAACAATGTTTAAATCATCTGCCTTGGGAGAACTTGAGAAAGAAGAGAATGGGAAAAAAAATCAATAACCTCTGAGAGGCCTGAGCTGCAGACAAGTTAAGGAGGAAAAAGGGATGTCCTGAACAGCCCAGCACCAAGGGCAGTGATTCTGACTGCCAAAACTGCTGTTGAGCTTTTGTGCAGTATTGCCAGAGCTGAAATAGGGCTAGAAAGAAGGAGAAACTCTTCTATCCCTCTACTTTACAGGTCTTTTGCTTCATCAAGTCTCTCTTCAAAACTTCCATTTTCCCCTCACTGTCTTAAAGAAAGTCAGCAAAAACTGGCATCAACCTGGTTTAAAGTGAAGTGAGTCTGGTTCAATTATCATACCATGTGCCTTCCTTACTGAGAAGCCTTATTTTGTGGGTGACCTCAGTGGCTGCAGGATGTGGATCCTTTTTCTTTAGAAGAGTAAAAGAGCTGTAGCTGTCCCACCTCTTACTCTTCTGGCTGGATGAAAATTCTTCTTTAGCAGGCATTGCGAGGGCAGGTCACTGTCACAGGACCTCCTAAAGACCCTGGGGCTGTGCTGGCCTGGGGTGGATGGTGCAGGGAGAGCCACAAGCTGCCATGGAGCTGGACAGATGAGCAGGCTCCAGCAGAGACTCCCCATCCTTGACTGTGCACATCCTAAGTGAGAGCCACTGAGAGGTTCCTGCCCACCTCTACCTGTTGACACTGTGACAAGAAGCCCAGGCTCCCTTATTTCAGAGTTCAGCCACATCCAGTTCAGGAAGGAAAACGATAGTGAGCAGAATGATGGAACACCTCCAGTGACTTCAAGAAGATTCTGTAATACACAGAAATGTGCTGATTGCAAGTGTTGATGCCTGGGACACACTGAGGCTGGAAACTGTTCACATCCTCCTCCACTTCTTCTACCCTCTAGGATTTTCCACTGTGTGCATTTCTCCATCACTTCTCTTCTTTCTCTACAATTAACTCTTCTGTTGTCCCACTAACACCTGTATTTCACTTCTGCTTCTCTCCTGTCTTTCTTCAGCAATGCAGGGGAGGAGAGGATGGGGTTGTTTGCAGGGAATATTTGGGAGCTCACCTTTGCCATCGCAGTCCCTGGCTACTTACCCACAGAGCTGTTCAGGAGGAGCAGGGGTAATTGCAGGAGTGCTTGGACAGCAAAGAGGTTGGAATAAACAGATGACTCGGAAACTCCGGAGAAATAGCAGGCATGACCTCTGCTCTTCAGTTGTATCAGCCCAGTGCTTTGCCATTTCATCCCTGCCCCTGCCCTAACTAAGCCTGTGGCTGAAGAAGCTGTGAGTCCCTGCACAGGAGAATGTAGATGCAAGACTTCCTGGGGGATCCTCACTTCTCGCCTTCCTCCTCACTTAATGGGGAAAAGGTAGCCTTGGATTTAGACTTTTGATTTATGAAAGAAGGAACCCCAACACACTCTGCTTGTTTCAGCTGAGTTGTTAGTCACCAAACTAACTTGTGCTCAGTCTCCAGTGATTCCCAGCTTTTGCTGTAACAGCCTGCATTGCTGTTTCCCTCTGAATTTCAATCAGGTATCATTACCGTGCACTGCCCACATTCTGCTCAGGATAGATGCCTCTCATAAGATACTGGAATTGCTCAATGCAGTGAACTTATTCTCTTTAAGAACCTGAATCACACTAAGTGCTTCACTTACCATCTGCTTTTTTGATTTGCTTACTCTTCTGCTCGCACTGTCTGCAAGAGCCATTTGTTTCCTTGCCTATAAATTCGTGGTCCAGAAGAAACTGCAGCACTGTCAGCAGAGTGCTGAAATATGATTTGAGAATGGACCTACAAAAGAAGCTGGAAGCAAAACGTAGCACACAGTCAAACTATCTGTAATTGGATTTTGAGGCCAAAACATTATAATGAACAGAGCGAAAGAAATAAACAGGATCGTTTATTTTATTCCATCATTAGCAAAACTCCTTGGTTACATGTGATAATTGCTGGCAAAGATTTACGTACAGAAATTGTGCCTGAAAATGTTTAAGCCCGTTTCTTTATAACAGATCCACCACCAGCATACCAAGTACGTGACATAAAGTGTACTGAGCTCGGAGAAATCCCACAAGGCTTTCAGCAGCATAACCTGCTAGCCTTTCCCTGCTCTGTGCTTGGGATTGCTTCCTGGATGGACTGATTTAAGCAAGGAATACACATTCTCAGCAATCTGTCATGTATGTTTACAAAATTATCTCTAGAGAAGCCTGTAGGTCAGCCTGGGAATGAGAAGTGACAGAAGATCAAGATCTTCAGTCCTCACTCTGGTAACATACTAATGGATCATAATGGGTGATTTTGTGTAAGCAAGGCACGCGGGCACGTCTCCATTAAGAACCTTTCTTATCAGCCTGTGTGTTTTAAAAAAGCAAAGTTTAGAAATTTGCTAGAGTTTGCATCCATTAAAATAAAGAATGAATCTCCGGCTTGTTCCCCTGAGAATGCACCATCCTGGGGGATGACTTGGAGGCCACTGATAGGAAGAAATTTATTGACTTCAGAACTGGAGTCCAGTGGGTAAAGAGCCAAAATGCAAAAAGGCAGAAGCTTGGAGGGAGGGAAACAGCCATACCCATGAGTATATAGAGATTTACCTTTGGAGGAAGGATCTGCAAATGAGAAAGGTGTCTGCTGGCTCGTTTTGTGAGCTGGGTTTTGATATTAAGGGGGTTAGAAATAGGAAAATACATATACTTTCCACTGCCTTTACCTGTTTCTGGGCTAACCTGCCTATCTTTTGAAGAAAAAAACATCAAGACTTTGACTCTGCAGCCTTTGCCAAAAAGTCCCTTCCTTTTTGTGTACCCCTGGTCCTCCTGCAGTGCAGGGAAATGGAGCGGCAAGGGGAAGATGGACATGACAGATGTCCAAACCTGAGCCAGTCATCTCAGCTTTTGCCCAGAGTATCTGGGTTAGAGAGCACATTGCCCATTTGCAGCTCTGGATGTTGCTCCAGCTCCTGAGGCAGTTTCCAGTGATCCAGAAAAGGAAATGTGTTAAGGACACCAGTGCATCTCCTTCCCTCCAGACAGGCGTGGTGGGAATGGCCCCCAGCCAGCAGCACTTCCAATGCCAACGGGGCAAGGCCAGGGCTGGTGTGGGGCAGAGACAGGGTGGGCAACGCTGCAGTTTAAGGTAGGTGGGGAGTGCCTCTTCCTGCAGCTGCAGATGGCAATACAAGCCATGAACTGCCATTATTTACAATTCAACAGATAGCAAGGGAGATGGCCAGATGAGCAAATCAAAAGAAAGTCTAACTCAGTTTTCCCAGTGTTTTCTTACTGAATTCAGTGGACTTGGTGAAAGGAGGCAGCAAAAAACAGAAAGCAGGAGGGGAAGCAAGATCAACAGCGACTGTCCCCAGAGCTGGAGGTCTTTTCATCTGTAGATCTAAAGGTCCTGAAGAACATCTGGGCTGAATTTGGATCTGATGTTGTAGCTTATTTCTCAGCCAGGCTTATCTCTAGCTCAGACACTGTATGTTGCAATGGCATTACTCATTGCTACAAAGGTTGTTTTTTCCCTCCAAATACAGAGTAATGATTATTTGATTATTAGACAGCAGCATTATTCCCTCATTACTGTCTATAAAAGCAGCAGGAGAGAGACATGGATACTGCAGTGTGACTGACAGAATGGGCTGTAAGACATTGAGAGGGAAGTGAGTCTTCCACTCTTTAGAGTGTTAGAGTCCATACCTTAACTCTTCCTGGACCTCAGCTGGGAGACCTAACATCTGGATCACATGTCTTTTGGTATGAGCCTTAAGATTTAAAAAACTCCTCTTTGAAAATTAACAGCCCCCTTATGTATTAGAATCAATATTTAATGCATTTAGAGGAATGACTGGGGAGAAGTGACCTGTGCGAGAAGAGTAGGGTGCTGTCGGGAAGGTAAAGTGACAGGCTGATAACAGCAGAATGACATTTTATAACTCAGAGACCCTTTGCTGCAGATTTCACAGGCAGAGGGAGTGCTGACAACAGCTGGTGTGTCCTGCTCTGCCTGAGCCCTACCCCAGCCCCTGCCAACAGCCAGAGCTGCTGAACATGCACCTGACCTTCCTGGAGGAGCACGAAGGCAGAGGAATGTCACATTTGCTGGGGACACTGCAATGTAGCTTTTGTCTGTTTCATGCACATGCCTTTAACACTCCAGGCTGGTGTAGCACCCCACTGGAGATGCTGGCTGAAATGCTTCTTGTGCTGTGCTGCACTTCCAGGCTGTGCTTCTTGTCTAATGATGCCCTGGAAGGCAGGGAAGTGAGGAAACCCAGATGACCTTGCTAAAATCGGCAGAGCAGGTCCCTGGCGGAATGAGGGAGGGAAGGACACGATCTGTGCTCATACATTCTTCAAACCCTGCCATGAGGCAGTTTACAGCCACGCTAGGTCCTCCAGACCCATGGAGTCACAGGCAGATCTGCTCAGATGTATTACTCGGGATCTATTTTCAGCATATTTTCATATTTGGGCACAGCCTGGGTTGGTGCCCCACCGTGCTGGACATGGTACAAGGACCATAGAGCCAAGGCTGGAAGAGATGGACCCAAATGGCAGAGCTACAGGTAACACAGCAGGGTAGGAAGGCTTGGATTTTACCTTCCAGCCAAACTTTGCTTCCTTTCCAGTCATTTCATTCTTTCATGCTGCTATCTTTGCTCATTGCAAAGGCACATCTTGTGCCATTTCCCCCCTTCCATTTCAGTCCCAGTACTGACAGTGGAATGAATTAATGGCACACTCTTTTCTAGTCTAGCAATCTTTGTCACAAAAGTGAGGGAAAGCATGCAGTGAAAATGAAGATCTATCAGCACTGCCATCTGACTGATGGCTCACTCTGAGAGCTGATGCTAAGTGGAGAACAGAAGATGAAAAAAAGAGATCTCTTTCTTATTTCAATACCAAGAACAGTACACAGAACCTGTATCCATCTTTTTGACAAAGGCTGTAATGAAAATGGCAGCATGCTGGAATATCACCACACCCCTGTGATGGGCTCTAATTTCAGCCCCTTCCATGGGCACAGCAAGCAGTCAGCGGTCTGTCTGCAGGTATTTGGGTTAAAAATGCCTGTCACTCACTCCATGTACTTCATCTGTCCGTCACCTAGATGGTATTTCAAGCCCCTCACACCACACAAATTTTATCACACATCCACTTTTCTAAGAGTTAATTAGGCAGAGACACCAAGTGCAGCATGTTTGTTTCCTCAGTCTGTAACCAGCCACATTTGATGCATGTGTTTTTTATATGCAACACCAGCCAAAAACCAATGTATTGAAATGAAATTCATTGCACACATCTTCAGCTGTCACGCCGCAGGCATGTTCTTCACTGACCTTTTCCTCTGTTCCAGCTTTTAGGGTACCACAATCCTCCCTGAACTTTCACAGGAGCAAAAATAAGAATGTTTTTGCTTTCTGTATCCCCTGGCAAATCTTACTATTTCCTTTTACAAGACAAAGGCACAGCTGGATACTACACAGTTAAGATGCTGTTGTCCTAGGAACAACCTAGGAAAAGTTGGTTTACACTTTAGCTCTGCTGGTACAACTTCTTGTGAATTTTGAAGACATTTCTTGTGCCCAAATCCATCCTGTGAGGAGGAACAGCCTTCACCTGAAAGAAGAGCTGTGTGATTAATGCTATACAGGAACAAACAAGGCAGTGTGATGCCAGGGTGAAGGATAAAGTTTTCATATGCTTCCTTCCCTCATCAAACCAGCTTTGCTCATGAGTGGGAGCCCTTCTCTTGTTGGATTTCAGGACAATCCTCTGGAGATGGGAACTTTTCCTTTTCACCACTATGTGGAGGTGAACCATATTCCCTTTACTTCCAGGGGAATATCAAGGTTGCTTCTTGGAGATGGGCCTTGAAAAGGGGTTAGATGGAGGCAGCAGGAGAAGAGGAGATGGGTAATCCAGGGGATTGCCCTCCTGACTTCTGAATTCAGCAGTTTCAGCAAGGGATGAGGCAGGCCCTGGACACCTCCTCCAGCTTTGGCAAAGGCAGTGTGAGCCCATCAAGAGTCTGGTGCTGATGGACCATGACAGGTATGCAGGCCTCACTCTCTCCAACAGAATGGGACATTTGGCAGCAATTCAGCTCTCTTTGTATTGGATCTGTCCTGTTCCAAAGCCCTGGGCTTACTAATCCTCACTTGTTTCCTGCTTTGAGCAATTTGCATAGTTATTAGGCCCAGCTCTCATTCTCTTCTCTAAAATATGCAGAGGACAGGGCTGAATGAGAGGGAAACTTGATTGCTTAGTATTTTGTCTGCCTTTTACTATCGGTAGGGAGCAGCTACACAGCCTGGCAACAGCCTGCAGAGAGTCTGAAACGCTCTAAAATTAAAAAGACCCAGATTCACACCTCCTGACTCCTCATTCTCACAGGCCAAAAGGAAAAAAGAAAGGGAAAAAGAAAGACAGAAAGGAAAGAGAAGATGATTTGTTTGCAGAACGTTTCTGTATGTGTGTATTTTGCAGAAGGTTAATTGGAAAGGGTGTTTCTATGCCAACAGGGGCTGAGAACAGACGGCTGAACCTGGAGAAGCATCCTCCCCCAAGGAAGCGTGTTGGATGCAGGGATTGTGTGGCCCAGTGGCTGCACACGGAGCAGGCCAGCAGGAGATCCTTCTGGACCATAAGTCTTCCTTCCAGTGAGGCTGGAGGAATTATTTGACCTGTGCCCTGCCCTAACTCTGACTGTTTCTCTGGTGGGCTCCAGTCTGTGATTTTTGGATCTTCCCCTCAAGCACAAGTTGGCAGCACTGGGCTGAACCGGGCACCTGCGGAGGGAAAGGCAGATCCTTCCCATTCCACACAGAGCTGGTATCTCCTCGGGAAGGGTGAGCAGGATGAGGAGAACATGCCACAGTGCAACAGCCAAGTCTGGAGCTGCTGGATTGGCTGCTCCCTCTCTCCAGCAAGGGGAAGGCACTGGGGGATGGCTGTGGTCATTCAGCCCTGTGGCTCTCCAGGACTGGTGTGATGTTTGCCTTGGACAGTGGAGCCCTGGTTTGACTGCAGAGTTTAGAAGCAAATGCCGTCAAGATACCAAGTATTTGACATTGTGGGGTATTCAGATCATAGCTATCTGTTCCAACCCTCTCCCCTTAAACATATATAAAGTCTGGCAATGAGCATTAAAACAGTGTTTTAAAGGGAAATCTTTTTAATAAGTGCATATCAAACCTCCAGATAAAATAAAAAGAGAATACTATAAAAATTTGGCTTAAAACTACTCAAAGAAGGCAGATTATGTTGTGGTTCCTAATGACTCATTTTTTACGCAAGAACCTTAATTTAAGATGGCTTTCAGGACTGTCTTGGGAGGAAGATCCTGCTCCACACACTTTTCCATTCTGAGACATTTGAAGTGCAGATGGGGAAGGAGGCGGCTTAGGCGGCCTCTGGATGAGAAGCTACAAATAGGCTCTAAATGGAAGTGTAAATCATTTATCCTGGGTTTCTGAGGTGAATTACATAATCACAGTGGTAGACAGGCCTCCAGGACATTCAGATCATTCTATCCCAGCTGAGGTCAGCACCTTTACACAGGTCTTCAGAGGGAAAACAAAGTGCCCTACAAGACCAGCTGAGGTCTTGCAGCTGGACTGATCCACATCCCTTGGGTCAATCACAGTTTTGGCCCTTGGTTAAAGTCATTTCTCTCTTAGCTCACATCTGCAGTGATTGCACAAAATTTTACTTTCCCCAAGTTAATCTCAAAAGAACCAACGCCACTTCAATAAGCTATTTCTTTAAATCAGCCTTGGAAATAATTACCAAGAGACAGCACAACTACAAATCTCTACCCTGCTTAATGGCTGAGCCACTTTCCACATGGGACAAGGCAGCACTTTGCTGCCTGCCATGGTCAGTAAAGAAACCACTGAACAGCTCTTCTCCTCCCTTTGATCTGCAGCATCTGCTGAGGTACCTGCCTGCCTCAGGGTCAGTGCACTCCACAGCTTTAACACTTGCCAGAGGAGTTAGTCAGCGTCCCTAACATTCATCAGAAAAATACCTTTCCAGTGAGTGTTGTGTGCCCCTGTATCTGTTCTTAATCAACACATAGGTCCTGTCTGCACTGCAAAGCTCTGCCAAGGTAACACTGAAATGATGGCTTAGTTTATTCAAAGAAATGACATAAGCTACAGCAAGAAACACACTGACTCTAGTTACAGTCACAAATTATCTCCCGTACTGAATTACAGATAAAAGTTCCACCAGCACAGCAATGCTCCTTAGGGATACCATTTTTTCATGACATTTCTAAGCCAGCACAAGTCATGTGAAGGCAGTTATGCCAGCATAAAACTTCTTTTGCCAGAAAAGAAGTGTTGGCCAAAAAATTTAAATTTTTAACTCTTATTCCTTTCCCAGGAGAAGTTTCTAGCATAGACTCAGCTGTAATTTGAGCACTGGGGACAGAGTAATCTGAAATAATTTCTCTCAGCAAGGTAGGCAAGGTACCTCCCAGAGCTTTTATTCTGTGCTAGGCTGTGCTATTTCCAGTGCCCTAATATCATGTAATTTTCTTCTTGGTTTATATAGCCAGAGCGTCTCTGCATCAAAGAAAATGTTCCAAGCAAAAAATTTAGGAGATGAGCCACTTCATTTGTGCGTGAGGAAAAAACTTGTCAGAGAGCTGTGAGGCAGCAAATGGCATCAGCCTCACTGGGCACATCCCTCACAGCAGACAGTGCTTGGTGCAGGTCCATCTACAGCACCCAAAACTCAGCAGCTGCAGCAGCTACAGCTGATTCTGCTGCAGCAGAGAGGAACAAGAGACAACCTCCTCTACTGCCATAACCTGCTCCTTCAGCAAGTGCCACAGGAATTTCAAAAAACCACCTAAATTATGGGATAATAACACTGAATTCTACTGATTCTTCATAATTGCTTGATGTGTGCTTTGAGCCCTGCCAGGCAGGTCCTGCTCGCCTCCATCAGATCTAGAGCAGCCAACCAGAGAGGGAGGGAGGAGGCAGAGCTTATGTCCTGCTTGAAATTCCTCAGAAACACACTTGGATGAGGTGTCTGTGCTCTTGGCCGTGCTATCTGGATTGTAATGTTTGTGTTTCTGCTATTCTCTAGGTGCAGGGTTATAAAATTAGCATTTACATTCAGATTTATAACCCAGTAAAGGCGAGTTCCCTCTAATAAAACACAAGCTCATTTATGACAGCAGATTTCAGGCATGACTTGCAAGAGGGAAAACAACACCCTGTGTGTTTCTAATGGCTCACTCCTCAGTGGGCAGACACAGAAGACATTTTTCTGCAGCTCTGCTTCTGCTCTCAGCCTTCCCTCGTCTGTGCAGTGTCTGAAGTCCTCTGATGCTGCTCTGAGCTGCAGACGGGGCACCGACCCTCTGCAGTTATCCCAGGTCTCTGTGTATGTGCCCTGGGGGAACAGGAACAGCTTCAAACCCTGCCTCAGCTTCCCATCCCACTCTGATAAACACCCTGGGCCAAGCTTCCTGCCTGAGGCGCCAAACGGTGGCCACAGAGGCTGGGCAGAGAGAAAAGCCCATATGCTGCTGCACTGCTGTCAGCGCCCTCATGGCCATTTCACACAGGCAGGCAGCACTCCTGGCACTCTTGCTGTGCTAATTTGTGCCTGGGTCCATCCCCACACAGCCAGGTGTCCTTCTGCCACACATCCCGAAACAGGAGACTCTGGAATCAAGGGGCTGGGAAGCATCTAAGGGTGGTTTTGGACTGGCCAAGTTGGGGGAACAAGGGGGATACCTCAGAGCATACACCCAGAGAGATTTTAACCTCTGATGCAAAGGGTTGTGAATTATGGAACAGGAAAGCACAAGCAATCAAAGACTAAAAGCCACAATTTCTCTCTCTGTATTTACCATACCAATAAAATATCCTCATAGCAGCAGGCTGTAATGTAAATCCTCTTTAAGAACTAATGGCTGTGCAGGGGACCATTAAAAACCAGCTCCATCATTAAGGCTGTTCCTTGGGACACTCTTTGTGGTGTTGTTCTGCAGGGAGGGCTGCTCTGCAAGGCTGCATGAGCTGCTCTGGGCTTCAATGCTCTGCAGCAAACTGGCTCCCTGGCCCATGCTCCAGATAATGGCTGGATTTCAGGGGGGATTTTCTCTCTCCAAATCAACAATTCACTAGAAAACAGCAAAATCAGCTCCACCTTTCTGCAGGCACCTACCATGGCCTCTGGGCAGAAGCTGCTTGCTGGCCGTGGAGCTGGTGGGCTGCCACTAAGTGTGACCCCTTCACAGCCAGGAAAAGCTCAGGGCACACAGAGGGGTCTGAGCACTGCTCCAAGCTCAGAGCCCTTCCCGTGATCCAGCACAGGACCGTGCAGTGCCCTGCTGCGTTTCTGTGCACTGGTTGTGATGCACCCTTCACCAGCAAACCCCACCTTGAGCAGCCTTTTCCTCTGCCAGCTCAGGAGCCTTGCATGTATTTTCAACGCCTTTTGAATGCAACACTTTCATGAGTACATTAAAAAAAAATTAAAAAAATCAGCTGTCACCTGAAAAACATTTAATTAGTTGCAGAATCAGCTCCTTTTGAAGTAGTAATATAATCGTTCACCTCTCTCTTTGTTCCTGGAGCATCTGCCTTTAATCTAACATCTTGCAGGCTTTCCAAACAGTGCCTGGCTCTGTGGTGCTGAGCTGCCAGGATGCTGCACTCGGGGATGCTCTTCCACACCAACAGAAACTATTCCTGTCCATCTCGTCACATCTTGGGGTCAGACTTGACTTCTTGGTGCCATTTGTCTGGAATGCTGTGAAGGACACAGGGCAGGCTGAGGAGCACGACCCGAGTGATCAGACCAGAGAGCCAAACAGTGATGCTGCTCTGCTTGATGGCCTCAATCCAGTTTTGCCTGTGTAGGAGGGTATTGGGAGAAACAAGGATGAAATCAAAGCACTCTGCAGGGATGAGAGCCTGGGGTATCGCACTGATCAAACAGCAACTGCCTCTCTCTTTCTTCCAGCACAGCATCCTTCCTCAGCTGTTCCTCCGTGCAGTTTTGGGATCACCTAGGTGTGCACTGGGCATACTGGCACAAGCCTCACCCCACCCCCAGGGTACATCAGCCCACGAGCAGTGGGACCAATACAGCCTCTGCCCAGCAGCCTGGAAACTCTCAGTTCCCTCATCTTCTAAATCTTCTGAGCTCCACTGGGTCAGGCTGGGGCAGCCACGCCAGCTGTGGCTCCCTGCCTGGCCAGCAGCCCGCACTTGTTCACTTGTGCCCAAGCCAAATGAAGCAGATAATTGCTGACCTCCTGCTGTGGTGGCTCCTGCTGGAGTAATCTGGGTCACTCTGCTCAGCCTGAGACCTACATTCTGGATCACCACTGAGGTCTCCTCACTGCTCTTCAGCCTGGCCGATGCTGCCCAGTGGGTCCAGCAGGGACTGGGGAGGGACACAGTAGTCCCCTCAATCTCCATTTCTACCTTCACCAGCTGCAGATGGGGCTCCCACATTAAGTTATGGATGCTGTGGAGCCTTTGCAATACCACAGGCTCCACTAGCAGCAGTCTCTTATTTCTCAGGTGATGGAGCAGATGCTGAGCCCAGCACCCCAAGTCCAGCACCCCATGACTGCAGCCTCTTCCAGCAGCTGCAGCCAAACCCCATGAAATGGGCTGACTCTCTCACAGATTCAGATTTATGGCTTGCAATGTGCTTTCAAGCAGAGAAGTTGGCACAAGGAGCATGCTCTTGCAGGGTTCTGGCTGGCAGCTGCCTGGAAGGATTTAATCAGTTATGTTCATGAAATCTGACCCAACCTGCACCTGCTGACCTTGGCCCCAATACTTGCAACAAGTCAAATGAACTCAGGCTCGCAGATCCATCACTATCTAAGAGCTGGTAATCATCCATCCAGTGCATCTTGATGATCTTCATGGAATCAGGATACAAATTCCCACTTGGATTTATCAGATACTCACAGAGAAAGTGTCCTGTGTAAAATAAAGAGAAAAGATCATCCATGTATGAGACAAATGAAAAATAGCTGCATCTTCACAGAAAAGATCTCCTCCTGGCCATGTATTTGGGTAATTACTGCAGAGTTTGTGTCTCCCTGCTTCCACACAGGTGTAATGGAGAAGACAAGCACCTGAGTTGCTCATTAAGAACCAACAAGCCCTGGCTCCTTTCTCTGAAGTCCGAGGGGCCTCACTCCTCCATGGCCAAATTGTCTCCATGATCACTTCAAAAGAAGAAATCATAAAGATGAGCTCAACCCCAGTGAGAAGACACTGATGCCTTAGATTTTAGCTTTTATATTTTTCAAATTCTGCATTCCTAGTGTGTAACTCTGCAGTGTCCTGGAGCCTGTGAGCTGCTGCTCTCTCATGCTGAGACAGACAGAACAAAGCCTCTCCAGGCTGCTCTCCAAGGACACCCAGCCCGGCCTAGGCCCAAAATGTGTAACCCAGCATCTTGAGAAGGGGGGCAAGCTGAGGGCAAATTCCATCATTAGCTAAAGTTTAATTGGTGAAATTGGGCTGATCTGCAAATGGACCAAAGCTATAAAAGTGTGAAGAACTCGTGACTCAGGGTCCATCTTGGGTGTAGCCTTTGGCCTGCCCAGGGTGTACCTCTGAAGGCCTTTCAAATAAATATCCACCTTTATTCCCTTACTCCTGTCTAGCCTCTGCTTCTAGGTTGGCCTCTTTAGGCATCAACACAGTAAGAGCAACCATTTCTGTAAAAAAAAAAAAACCAAAAAAACCCCAAGATATTTTCTTTTAATTTGGCACAAAGGTGACAAGGGAAGTACCCTATAGGAGGAAAAGTAAAGAAAACATTGCCTTTGGAGACTTTTAAAATGGGTGCATGAAGGTAGCCACCAAAAAGGTTTCACTGAATTTTAATTAGACCAGGATTTTTATGGGTTCATATTATTCTGTTATTGAGGTATTCGAGATAAATAAAATGAGCCAGCAAAGGGTGGGTGGTCACATAAAGGAGAGTCTCCAAATGAAAGTTCATTTACTAATTATGTAAAGATTAGCAGAGAGCACATGGCACAATCCAGGGCTCTGTGGGGTCACTTGGATGAGGACAATTTTCACACTAAGGGATTGTTCCTTTCTTTCCAAAACTCATCAGACCTTCACGACAGAGCCCTGCTTGGTGTATCCACAGTTAATAGTGTGTCCTGGCTGAATGTCCCACGCTGGCCATCAGGTGCTCAGGTTTGTTCATGACAGCACTGAAGTCAGTGGTAATTCCAGAGTACATTATATCCTGGTGACTATGCTGGAAGCATTAACTGCAGGGAGAGTGGATGTTGTAACTCTATATTTACAGCCCACTGAAGTTTTCACCTTGATCATTAGAAACCACAGTGCACAACAGATGGCTGATTGATGCCATATAATTTGGCTTTATCACAGCCTTTCTCCTGACTTTCCTTTTTTTGGGGTCTGTGTGTGAATCTTTTAGCATTTCAAATAGAAACTTCATTATAAATCATGTAGTAATTTTGTGACTGAAAAGCTACAACCATATCATCAGGAACTGACCTTGGAATTAAGTGTTTTCCTCTGAAGTTCTGACTTGATAAAATGTTCCTGCATTTCCATGCTTGGTGAAACTCATCATGCGAGTAGGCAGCCGTGAGATTTTCTGGGTCTGCTTTCCAAGCTTGGCTAATCACACAATTTTAATAGCAATAAATCACTATTTCAACAAAGGGCTGTCTCTTCAGCAGAGACGTGCAACTTTTACTCACAAAGGTATGGATTTATCATGTTTATTAATAGACATGCTCCACTGCTTTGCCTTGCTTTGTGCACTGCAAGCAATGACTCAGCCCTGTGCCATGGGCATGCAAATATTATTAATAAAACCTGATTCTGCCACATTTAGACAGATTATGGACAAACGATAAGGAGGGATTTGCATATAAGCAGCCCCATCAGAAGTATATAAGAGAGGATCATAGTTTCTGGTAAATTAGATATGCCATTTCCTCTGGGTTAAAAAAATCTAAAATTCAGGTGGTCTATCAGAAAGTGTGTTATAGCCTCAAATGTGGTGAATACTCTGCTGCTGTTCACTGTGATGCTTCACCTTGTCCATAAGTGAGGCACGTCAAGATAGTTCCAGAGGAGGATTTGCAGGGCTGAGGGAGCTCTGCCTGTGCTGGGGACAGGGTGGGTCCCAGCTGGGCCAGCTGTCTGTCCCTGGCAGGGGCTGTGCTCCATCTCATCCCTGCACATACTGCAGAATCCAGAAAGCAGGGATGTGCTCACCAGCTTTCTGCTGCAAACACATGCAACTTGCAGCTATTAATTACAGGCAGCAGATTACTCACTGGAATTAAGCTACAACCATTCATGGGTATCCAATGACCTCCTAAGATATTTCTTGGGGTCCCAGTTCTGCCCCACTCCTCCCAGGGTGCTGTTGTATGGGTGGCAATGGGGATGATTCAGTCACAGTGAAGTGTTTTACTTCGAGGTTTTCAGCTGTGCTTGGTGGCATCAGGACAGCCCTAATCAACCCCCAAATCTTTACTCTGAGGCTTTCAGCTGTGCTTCGTGTCATCAGGACGTCCCTAATCAACCCCCAAATCTCGCTGCCGGTGTGGGAGCCCTGTGTGAAGACATCTGGCTCCACTGATATGTCACTGCTGCAAAAGGGAAACCAGCCAGCACTACTGATGGTTGGCAGGGCCCTGAAAAATCTCCATATTGGGGTGCTCTCAGTACCTGCCTCTTATCACACCTGATAAGCACCACCAGCATAAGAAAACCTACAAAATACTAGTAAACAAGGCTTCCCAGGAGGGAAATAGACTCTCCTTTTCCCTCCCACTCTCTCTCTCTCTCTGTGTGCAGGCAAATTTAGCAGTGAGCCAAGATTTACAGCTTTAATTATGAACTTTAGCCCAAGCAGTCATTCTGGAAATATCCTCGCGGGGGAAATGGGGAATGGGACCTGGCGTGCGCAGCAAGGTGTGCAGCTGTGCCTCTGCTTAATTGTACTGGTTCTGGTCCTTCACTAAAATGATTTCATGTGAAGGGATTTTATCTCCCCCCCTGCTTACTGGTGGTGACAAGGAAAAGAAAATGGGAAAAAAGGGAGCCTCAATCTGTCTTTTGCTGTATTATCTAATAAACCAGCAAAAATTAGCCTCAGCAGCAAAGATTAGCCTCTTTCAATCTCACACACCTTAATTAAACATGCTGAGCTCCGGCTGGCACCAAGCACAAAATGGTTTACACTGTTAAAAGCTGTTCATTTGTTTTACTGTCCAGACATCCTATTTTTTCACACCCAAAGCCAATCAGGACTCCTACAAAGAGCCGGGCCAGGATGGTGAGCCACAGTGTAGAAACCTCCTTGCTTGTTTCAGAGAGAAGGTTGCAGGTAAGAAGGCAGGGAGATTTCGGTAACAATATCACTTCTGAACCATTTTGCTGAGAAGTAGCACAGACCCTGCCACCACGACTGGGGGTCTTTGTGCTAAAATAGAATCTGGTGTGAGTACAGATCTTCAGTAAACAGCCCAGCTAATGGAGCTCATCAGTGCAGTAGTGAGCTGGGTCTGACCTCATATTGAAAGTGGAGCTACATCAGGATGTGCTCCTGTGTTGCTGAGCCCATAACCCAGCCCTAATCAGGGCTGTACTGAGACTGTGGTTCTGCAGAAGAACCAAAACAGGAACCAAAGCCCTGTAGAAGCTCTTTGTGTCTTTGCTTATGTGGTATTTTTAGTGAAATAAGCTTTCTGTGTAAGACTAGTGTGACTCTTCCCTGTGAGGGTGGGGAGGCTTTGGCACAGGTTGCCCAGAGAAACTGTGGATGCCCCACACCTGGAAGCATTCAAGGACAGGCTAAACAGGGCCCTGAGCAATCTGCTCTCGTGGAAGGTATCCCTGCCCATGGCAGAGGGGTTGGAACTAGGTGGTCTTTAACGCCCATTGCAACCCAAACATTCTCTGATTCTCTAATTCCAAAAAGGCTACATCGTATCAGGAGCTTTGTATGAATTTACACAAGCTAATGGCAAGAATCTGTAATTTCCTTTTGCAAAAGGTTCAAGATATTTCAAAAAGCCCAAGCACAGGGAACAAGAAGCAGCTCAGAGGCACAAAATTCAGCGGCAGCATTCCACCTGTCTGAGGCCGGGAGAATCAGGGGATTGTGCTGGCAGTCACACCAGCAGGTGACACAGCAGAACCTGACCCTGGGCTGGCCACCCTGAAGTGCAGAGCATGCTCGTGATCAAATTTTGAAACACGTTTTTCACAATGTTATTCATTAGACACGACGGATGGGAGCTTGCAGTTCCCTGGGGAGCCGAGATTGGCCGACACCATCTCAGAGCACGTTCCCTGCTCCCCGTCCCTCTGGGCTCACCACGGGGTGTCTGATCCCCGGCACAGGCAGTGTCACGGCTGCTGAGAGATGACACGCTGGGAGCTTTCATTATGTCACATTTGACCTTCCAGCTTCCCTAATAGATTGTTCTTGTCATCAGGGCCTAACAAAATGCATTACCTTGCTGGCATTTGCTGCTCAGCAGCAAGTACAAATCTTAGCTCCACAAGCTTCATTTGGAGGTCCAGCACTGATTTAGAAAGTAACTTCAGAGGCTAAAAAGCTTAAGATTTTCTTCCTCTGAAAAGATTAAATTTTAAATCTCTTTGTAAGAAGACATTTGCAGCTGAGCAGTCCTTTTAAACTACATTTCTTTCTTGATAAGAAAGAAATTGAAGTACATTAGAAAATGTTCAACCAAATCAGTATTCTTAAATATTGGTGTGCAGAATACAGAAAAAGTGCCTTTTCTTCTCTGTGGGGTCCAAGAAAAGCCCTCCAAGCACTTTTGAAGACCTTGCTCTGCACCTGCTCTATGCTTCTGCATCCCAAATGCCCTCTTCATTATTATTTGAAGGCTCTCAGTTTTATGGTTTAATTTTCAATTCCATACCATAGTTAGCTCATAGCTGGTGTTTGTGGCCTGTCTTGCCCAAAGTTCAGTAGTCACCAAGAAAGGTCATTTTTATAACGATATACTTTGGGTATTATATTACTTCCTGATGTCCCTTTTGATCACAGTTTAATTAGACTGAAGATAGCTGTGAATAAGGTTCCTAATCTTGAATGAATTCTGTTTTCTGGAGATCACACAATCCTGTCCTTCTGTCATCCTCTCCTAAACTCTGTTAGACATAAGATCTTCCTCATGGTTTCACTCTGTGCTGGTTAAATTTCAGAAAAGAACCCATGAGCACCACTATCACGGTCACTGATGGAGAATTATCTTCAGTCCAATTTTGCAGCCATGGTCTTTAATCCACTGATCCTTGACCACATGCAAACAGAGGTTGTGGAATTCCTCTAAAGGCTCTGAAAGTAATCACCTTCACTTCCTCTGCAGAGAAGTATGTCCATATACTTTCACTCTCAGCCCCTCTTTCAAGACCTGCCTGAAACTGCATAAAATGCTGTACTTCCTTTACTAGAAAAATTATCTGGAAGAAATATTGCATCAACTGGAGTTCACTAATGCACAGCCAAAAGCTGTCATTAAGTGATTGATCATGCATTAAAGATAAAGTTATAAGCTTTAAAACAGATCTGGTAAAGGAAAATTTAACTTACTTTAAATTACCTATAGAAATAACTCACCTAAACACTGACTTAATTCATTATGATCGGTGCCATTTTAATAAATATCAGATATATTCATAATTGCATGGCATTTATCTTCAGTTAATGACCTGTAGGAAGGTTATTAAATAGGTTTCATCCTTTGGTTACTGTAAATGGAAGAATTCACTGAGCTGGTTTGCAATCTCACTCCTCCTCCTGAAGAACAGGTACTGCTGAGCCCTCCTGCAGCACAACAAAGGTGTTGGCCAGCCAGTGGCTCTGTGAGCATCAGGTTTGACATAAAGTCACTTAATCTGGTGCTCCTTACCGCTGCTGCTTGTACTGTAAGCAGCTGCATTGCCTAATCCTGGAAGGGAAGTGTGAACTTATCTCACGGCCCCAGTTTGGGAACCACGGTCCAAGAAGGTGCTTGGCCAAATGCAGTGTGAAAGAGCTCATCTTCCGTGGCTGTCTCTATCCCGTAATTGTCAGTGTCCTTGGTTTCCCTAAGCCTCATCACAGCAATGGGTGGCCAAGGAGGTTGAAAGACCTTTTGTTGCTAATAAGTCGCCGCCAGGTCTTTTGGTTCTCCTGGGATCTCAGTTCAAGGATGGAGGTTCCTATCATCTCTGGTACCCTTAATCCAACTCTTCCTGCCTGTAACCGCAGTTACTGCCTGCAGTGCAGAGAGAGCAGCTGCCTGTCCTGGCAATTAATGGCTTTTCCTTGGCTGGTGTTTTATCTATCCGTCTTCCCTCTCTGGACTAATTTTAGAAGCTGGATTCAGTGCCAGCTTCACAGATGATCTTTTCATTTTGTAAAGGTGTTTGGCTTTGTTCACTAATAACTTAATTAGAGGTACTCTCCAGATTCCCTCTCTGCTTATGCAGCCCTCGCCCTTTCTCTTTTCCCTGTGCTCTCTTTCCGTCAGACCGGTACGTCAGAGCTCAGAGGACCTGGGGTGATGAAACGTGGGAACACTGATGAATCCGTAGGAGGATCAAGGGCTGCAGCACCTGAGAAATGGTTTGTTGAAAGCCTCTTTCAATTGCAGCCACATTAAAATGTCCCCTCTTGATGAAAAATGGGGGTGTTCAGGAAGCTGGGAGCTTAAGGGATGAGAGGGGACAGACGTTTCACAGGCCACACAGAACTGGGAGGACTGGTGGTGTGCCAGGTGGCTGTGCTGCCCTTCAGAGAGACCTCGGCAGGTTGGAGAAATGGGCTAACAAATACAAAGTCCCAAGCCTGGGGAGGAGTAACCCCCTGAAGCAGGACAGGCTGGGGGCTGCCGGGCTGGAAAGCAGCTCTGCGGGGGAGATCCTGGGTGTCCTGACGGACACCGAGCTGTCCGTGAGGCAGCAGGGTGACTAAAGACAAAGAAGGCCATGGGTCTCCTGGACTGTCACCAGGCCAAAGGAGGTGCTCCTGCCTCCCAGTTCACACTGGTGAGACACATCTGGAAGGCTGGGTCCAGCACTGGGTTCTCCAGTACAGGAGAGACAGGGACATGCTGGAGTGAGCCCACAGAGACAATGAAGGGACTGGAGCATCTCGTTGGTGGGGAGAGGCTGAGAGAGCCGGGACTGCTCAGCCTGGAGAAGAGGAGGCTTGGGGGAATCCTGTCAGTGTATGCAAATACCTGATGGAGGAAGTAAAAAAAACACTACCAGACTCTTCTCTGTGCTGCCCAGTGAGAGAACAATGAAACACACTGAAATACAGGAAATTCTACTTAAACATAACAAACAACTTTCTTACTGTGAGCAAGGCTGAACACTCAAACTGGTTGTCCAAAGAGGCTGTGGTTTCTCCTTCCTTGCAGGTGTTCAAACCCAATGGGACACATTCCTGGGCAACCTGCTGTAGGTGACCCTGCTTTGAGCAGGGACCAGGCAATCTCCAGAGCTGCCTCCCAGCCTCAGCCACTCACTGATTCTGTGATTTTTGCTATCTCTAAGGCAAATTACTTCCTTTACTTTCAGCAGGGTAAATTTTGTCTGCAAATGTTTCTGACATTTTCTGAATTTCTACCAGAAACTAGTGTTCACTCTTTCCTTTCAGGAGCAATAACCATCTGTCCCAACTCCCCGAATGAAAGCTTTTACATCTTATCAGTAGGTATGGTGGGAAAAAACCAGCAAAGACTGAAAACAGCTTATTGTTTATTAATGTTTGACTGAGTTTATATCCTTTCTGAAATTCTGCAGCCTTGTGTATGCTAACTATTCTCCTGGATATCCTTCCTATGGGTATAAATGTCTCTTTTTTTAAACTCCTTAATAAATCCTTGGCCTCAGTCAGAATTCCTGGGGGCAAGAAATCCCTAAAAACGTGTTATATTAATACAAAATATATTACTTACAAAATATCTGGGTCCAGGTGTGATGGATTGTGCAAAGCCTTGCTTGGATTTTTCCAAAAATGTGACCTGAGGCCTAGGGCTGGAGGAGGGCTGTGATTTGATGGTTACCTGACCCTTGGCAGAAGAGTGCGATCCAGCGAGACTGACAGCAGCAGCCTCTCGTTCCAGTGTCGCTGTTTTTCTGGTTTTATTTAAACTGGAAAGAGGAAAGGGCTTGGGAAGCTGCCAGTGTTAAAGCTTTAGTCACTGACAAGGTAATATGTACTCGAAAATACAGACAGCTCTCCTTTCACAGCCACTATTGCTTTAAAGTTGGAGCTAAACCTCTCCTCAGAGCAGGTACAGGGAGTACGGATTGCATTGAGTCCTGGCCCTAGGAGGCTGGGAAGAGATTTGGTGTCTAACACCAGGCCCAGCCCTGCTGCAGGAGGGGATGGTGAAGGGATTGACTGCTTTGCGTTGTTTAATTGCCCTCAGCACTGCAATCTGCAGCACTTTGCTAAATTATGGCTAATGTTCAGCTTTATTTCTTCGTGAGAAACAGCAGCCAGTAATGAAGTGCAGCATTTAGTCAATGGTGATAAATAATTCCTTTCTTAACCAGAAAACCAGTGGAAAAAAAGGAGCCGTAGCTGGGCAATCAGGCTCTTCTTCTTTTCTCTCAGATAACATCACCAACAAAAAACCAGGAGCTTTAAGGAGTCGATGTCCACCCAGGAGTTTATTGGTGCAACAGAGCAGGTTTTTCTAGATTTGACTCTGCCATCTTATGTTTAAACCTCAAGCCTATTCTCTCTCAGGCATGCATTACAAAAGAGATTTTAGCTCTCTGCCCACATAACACTTTCTTCCCTCTTGCTTGAGCCTCCTGCTCTTGGCAAGAGCAGAGTCTCCTACAGAAACAGATGTTTCCCTCTTGCCTACCAAGGACACACCGCTCTCGGGCTGAGGCTTTCCGCTTGCTGGTGCTTCCAGGCCTGAGGGGTAAGCCATGCTCCCCTCTGGAGCTCCCTCCTTTCCCTCAGGAACCCCTGCACCCCCTGAGCAGCCCTGCGAGAAGAGACTGAAGTGAACAGAAGTTTCCCAGAGCTTTTGCTGGATGTCTGCTCTCAAGTGTAACAGGGGTATCCTGGCTTGTGTTAATCCCCCTGCATCAGGGACTGATTTGGCTCCCTGTAAATGCTTTGGTTGTTTGCACTGTCATTAGAATTTCCACAAACAAAGGGATCTGCTGGCATCCCCTGGCAGGGCCAAGGAAAGGTTATCAAGAAAATGATACAGACTGATTGCAGAAACTTGCTCATGGCCCCACCAGCAGCTTTCTTTGTGATTGGGGACCCTCAAGGTCTAGTCTTTGTTCAGAAAACCTTAAATTTTATGCACAAATTAAAACAGGTGACTGAGATACCCTGTAAGCTCTTGCTGGCTGGTAACAGCAGCAATTTGTAGGTTCTGTTAAGAATAGACCAAATGTCTAGGGATGCTGCTGGCTCTGCCTGGATCCTGGGTGTTTACTCATTAGTTCTTTGTGTGCTCTTCCCTGCAAGGTACTGCTATCAGTGTTTGGAAAGAGGCTACGCACCAGTTACTGCACTCGGCTTCCTCTGTTCTGTGCCTCATTAGTTGTAGCTCTTGGCATGTTGATAAAACGTTATCTCCCAGATAAGCTGAACACACTGTGTGGTTGTCTTGACTTGTGCAGGAACGCTTGGCCTCTGCCTCTGTGGGAAATAGTGGAGTGGAGAGGGTACATGATTCAATTACCTCCTTGGAGGTATTGTCCATGTACCACCACCACAAGCACTGGTGTCTGAGAGGGGATGTGAAGGCGAGCACTGAGAGGTGTTCAGGTGTCCCCTTCCCTGCTGGGAGCACAGGAACAGTGTCCTGGGCTGGCAGCTGAGCAGTGGCAGGGACAGCAGGAGGCCTGGTTTAAGAGCCAGCTGTGCTGGGCTGGGAAAGCAAACACCAGCTGGGGAGGGTCATGGGGCAACGGGCACGAAACAAAGGACCCCTCTATACTTGATATTCTCATGACTTGGGGGAATTTGGTGCTCTCTGGGCCACCCAACCACTCTGCCTTTCTGCAGTCCTTTGCCACTACATTTGGGCTTGTCCAATATCCAAGGAGTGGGAGCACCCGGCATTTTGGTGTGGTCCAGAGCACATCAAGAAGGAAGCTGAGGCTCACCAAGGTTTGAAACTACGTTCTTGGTGTATGTGTGCCAGTAAAGCAGCACAAATCATTGCCTATGAACCCTCCATGTGCTTTCTCTGCTCTTCCTGCACTGGTTTCCCAGTGCAAACACAAAACATGGGGGACCTTTTCTGCAAGCCTCTCAGTGATGCATGGCTGTCAGCATTAACACAGCAGAAGAAGCTGCACAACCATCTGCAGCACTGACAGAAGCCAGGCTTGATCCATGAGAGCACTGTGTGTTTTCAGCAAGGATCAGAAAACCAGCTCACCAAGGAGTAAAACAAAAGAGCTCATCATTTAGTACCCTCATCTTTCCACTACCTCTCAGGATATGTATCTGGACCCTGTAAAGTTCTAGCTTTTATTTCATTCAGCTCTCTGGAGGATGAAATGTCTGAGATCCCCACTCCAATGAGATAAATGTGGCTAATTCACAGGTAGTGCCACTGCAAAGGGCCCAACCCACTCTCAGGCCTCCGAGCAATCCGTGTTTGGTGATCTCTGCAGATGGCTGAAGTGGCTCATCTCCTCTCTAGGAGAAGAGTTTTATGTTCTCCATAGGGGAAAAAGAAGGAGAATAACTGCATAAATTACCACTGCAAGCAATCTCTTCCCTGTCTTCCCTGTCTGCTCAGCTCCTAAAGGACTAGTATATACTGACTCTAATCAGGCTTGTCTGCTCGTGTCAGGAATTTCAACAAGAGGAAGGAGAGGAGATACTCTGTCTTCCAACCAGCAGAAAGCCTCCTGCAGCAGAGATTGCTCCCAGGGGCTCAGGCCCTTTCCCCTCATTGATCAGAGGAAAAAGTCACTCCCAGGCATTACCCACTTACCTTGGCCTTTGCTTTCAGCAGTAACAAGACCCCAGCTCCCTCCTGCTGAGTCTTCAGCTTATATTTTAACAAGGCTGATTTTCAGCTGGGAGATGCCTGGTGCTGCCTGGATGTTGTCCTGCTTCTCCCATTGCCCAGGCTGGGCTGAGTGTGACCATCTTCACGTAACATAAGCCAGGGTAACCACAGCAAAGAGGCAGAGCTTCACTCTCTGTTCTCAGTGCAGGGAAGCAGGATCATGAAAGTGCTCTTTACAGGTTTCCTGTCCTAATCCAGGGAGAAATCGCTCCCATTGTTCACTGAAGTTAGGGAATTGCAGGGGTTTGTACTTTCCTTAAAAGAGCTTGCAAGCCCTGCAGAGGCAGTGCCTGTGTTCTGTGTTTTAGCACCTGCAAAAACCACTCAGATCAGCAACTTGCCAGAGCTACAGAATACATAAACCTGGTATTTTTGCATCTGTTTAGTATGGGCTGTTAGTGGGAACCAGCTGAGTAGGTTCATGTCGTTTTTGCAGGAGAAAGCAGATGACACAAAATCCCTCTCCTTGTATTTTTAAAAGGAGGCCAAGAGAAGCCACTTCACTCTCCTGCATAAAACATTCAACAGTGCCCAAGCTCATTATTTGGCACATTTTTTGTATAAATTTCTAGAAGCAATGAGAGCAGCTGGGAAAAACTGCAGCCTACCAGCCATGAGACACTCATTTGGACTGACCTGTCCCCTCTCACAGCTTCAACTGCAGTGGGACCAAGCAGCCCCTTCAGACTGTGTGTGCATTTAGAATGCTTTCCTTGCTATCAGCTGGTACTTCCCAGCCCTCTCACAATCCATGAAGATCTGGGAGCTGTCTGGGGAGATGGGATGAAGCAGAAAAGAAGAAAACACCAATATTGAGTTGTTAAACATTGTCTAAACGGCTAGAGCATGGCTCGAAAATGAAATGCCACTCGCAACCTCACTTGGAGTGAGAATATGATATTAAATCGTGAGAATACTGCATTAAATTGTCTCCTTTTTCTACTTGGGCACCACCTGCTGGCAAGTAATTAAATTAGCATCATCAGCCAGATATTAAACTCCGCAGTCCCTGAGAGTATGCCAGGCTTTTTCCAGATTATTAAGCAAGGCAGAGAGCAGAATTTTTTAATCACCTTATGCACGCCCTGCACCAGCACTTAGTTACTGTAAATGTAACTCCTTGTACATCCCTCCTCTTTAAGTTTGTGGTGGAGAGTTCTTATGGTGAATGTCTGTGGGCACTACTTGCTCTTGGCATGTGCATGGCACAGGCACAGCCACAGTGCTCATCTCGGCTCTCAGTGCTCATCTCAGCTCTCAGTGCTTCTCACCCCACCTGCAGAGTACCCCTGGACCTGCCAAAACACAGACAGGACCAATAAGGGACTGGAAGGACAATCACAGAATGGTCTGGGCTGGAAAGGACCTTAAAGCCCATCTCGTGCCACCCCCTGCCATGCACAGGGACACCTTCCTCTCTCCCAGGTTGCTCCAAGCCCCCTCCAGCCTGGCCTTGGACACTTCCAGGGATGAGGCAGTGACAGCTTCTCTGGGCAACCTGTGCCAGGGCCTCAGCATTCCTGGGAGCCAAGGCTGTAACTTGCTATAACCCCAAAATATGAAACCATGGGACTGAGAAATACCAGCACACCTTCCTCAGGCATCCCAGAAGGAGCCACAGCATGAAAATGGCCCAGGGAGCAGATTCCAGCAGGGGAGATCTGCAAGAGGGATACCAGGACATTCCTAGGAGTTGCAATTATGTTTCTGGGAGTTTTGACTTCATGTCTGACACAGATTCATCTTTCTTTGCAATGTTTCATGCAGGAACAGGACTAATCCCCGTGCTCAGCATTGTAAGCCCACTCAAGCCAGGCTGGCAGCATGGAGCTTATCTGCAGTCTTTAGCAATGGTTTGCATCAGCTGTTCCTCTGCCCTTGGCAAAACATTTCCTGCAGCCAGGGCTGGTTTTGCAGAGGTACAAGTGGCTTCCTACCAACTTCTTCCAGCTGCAAAATGGGGAGTGTGCAGGCAGGGCAAAGGAGAACACAGTTAGAGAGTGAAGACAGGAACATATTCTCAATATGGGGATCAGCAAGTCTTCAGGAAGTCACTCATGCTGCTGTCCCTTGCAAGAAGGAACAGACACATTTTCTGGCTGGTGACTCTTCCCAGGAGTGCAGAAAAGGGAAAGGGCAGAAAACAGAGCCAACTTCTTTTCCCTGGGCACCCAAAGTCATGTTGTGGTGCATATATGGGCGGTGGGGTAAGAGATGACACGTAGTACCCAGTGCTCATCCTACGACACTTCCTACTCAGCTTTTGGCTGAGAGCTTCACAGCTGGTTCCCAACATGCTGTTCTGTTTCTCCACACTGAGGGGGAAAACGATAACCAGGACTTGGATCCGGAAGGCTGAGGGGAAATGAGAAGTGACATCCAAATTCCTCATTGCTTGCAAGATGTGTGTACACCACAGGAGGAAACAAGCCAAGAAGAAATCAAATTAAAAACTGTGCTTGTGAGAAATTATGCTGAGAGTGAAAAAGCTCCAAACCATCATTTCTGCTGCAATCTGCTGTTGAAGGCTTGTGGTGTCACAGGACCCCTGGAGCTGTGGGAGAGCAGTGTCAGGTGGCTCTGCAAAGGGGTAGGGAAAGCCTTGTCAGACATATGGGAGCATTTATACATTATCTGCCTTCAGCTGGCTGCAGAAACGTGTGAGTTTTATAAACCAGGGGGGGCTTCTGGGAACCTCAGCCTTGCTGCAAGGCAGATATTTGTCCATTTTCTTGGCTATGAGCTCAGGGAGACAAGAACAGCTCACTAAAGCCAACATCAGTGTGAAGCTCCCCTGGACCTAAGGGACAGGCTCCCAATGGGATGAGGCAATCTCAAAACCTTATCCCAGTGTAAAATTCAGCTTGCCTGAGCAGCCAGCTCCCATTTCCTCTGCATGAGATGCACATACAGAGCACAAAAATAATAATGGTGAGAGAAAGGTGCATGGCCAAGCACACCCCTGCCGTGTGCCACCCCATCTGGGAGGCCCCTGGATGAAATGCAGCCCTTAGCCCAGGGAGAAGTCCCTGGGAGAACAGGAGTGGGTGGAAAGGCAGCTTTTGGGACCTGAGTTGCTGGTGTTGGGTGTTCCATGCAGAGAAAGGCCATCCTGGACCTGACCTGAACTTTTCAACCCTGATACCCTGGCCAGCTTACTAAGGACACGGGGATCTCAGCACAGCTTACAATGCTTTATTCATTAGCTCATTTACTCGTTAACTCATCGATAACGAGCTTGAAGAAAAGCCCTGCTTTCAGATAGCATCATGGTGCTTATAAGCCTCTGCAGAGGAGAGAGGCCCACAGCAGTCAGGTGTCCCAAATACAGAACTGTCACCTGGGGGCTGCCCAGGGATGTGAGCTGCTCCCCAGGAAGAGCTCCTCCTTGTACCAGGGACTGGGAGAAGAAGTCTAGTGAGAAATGATGAGAAAGGAGGGTAACTAGGAGACAATAGAGTCACTTGTGTTTCCCTCTGCTGAAATGTCTGTTGGTACAGGGATCATTACAGGGCCACAAATCTGGGTAAGGAAACGTGCAGGTGAACATCATTCCCAGTTTAAAGATGGCAAAAGGAGGCACAGTGCTGGCATCTATCACCACTTCACAGCTCCTGTGTGTTACCTTTTTCAGCAGCATCTTTCTCAGGAGCCTTCTCAGAAGGCAGAGAACATGGTCCAAAGCCTACATAAGAAATAAGGGTGCCCAGTTTTAATTAAGTTTCTGTGATTAAAGAGTAAAATTCACTCAGAAGGTGACTTTGCAAAAAATTACCATTTCCTGAAGAATTCTTTGTGAGAAATAGAAGCTTAAGGCAGTCAAAGTAGAAATGCTTCCTCCTTTATCAGGCAAGGGAACAGAAATCCATTTAAAAGCAACTTCTGGGAAGGACCCTGCAATGTGTAGGATGTGTGGAGCTGCAGGTGGGATTCATGCAGAAGGAACAGAGGAAAGACCAGAAGTTGATGACAGGATTTCCTGAGTCATGCATCTCTGCTTTTACTTGGCAGCCCTGTGCCTGCTTTGTGACATTCAAAGCTGTTTCAGGTCCTCATATGGGTAGGAGAAAAGTTCTCAAAATGGTCAGAAAAGGGGATTTTTCAATTAAAACCCTGAAAGATCTCCTAGCCTCCTTCAGCATGAAGAAATGCACATCTCCATGTCCTCCCTGCAGTAACAACAGTCCTCCAGCTCTTAGAGAGACACAACCAGCCTCGCAAAATGCTGCTGCTCCACAAATTGTATTTAGGATGAAAACTGCACTCCCATCTGTAAGAACTTGGCCTTCCCCTGGTCATTGTTGTTTCCTGTGGTCTGAAGGAGATGGTTAAAGAAGTGTGGGTGGAAGCACCGAGATGCTGGAGCTGGTAGAGCTGCAATTTCTCTGCTACATTTGCCCAAGGGGGGAGCGATGCAGCTCCTGGTGGCACCGGGCAGTGGCCCTTGGAGGGGAGCAAACCCTCTGCCAGCTGCAAGCCTGCCTTGCTTTGTCCATAATGACTCGCACAGGCAGGAGCTGAACAGGCCTCCAAGGCAGCACATGAGAGAAAAAATAACCAGCCAACAGTGAAAAGGATTTTAAATATAGTTTGTGAGCAATAAGACTTTCCCATGCTGGCTCAGTCTGACAACCTCTCCTCATACAAATTTCAGTGAGGGTTTACCCTAGTGAAAATACAGTGAAAGGCTCTCTTTCATATGTTTTTTAAAGTCTGTGCAATCAAAAAGCTCTTTGAAGCTCCAGGAACTGTAGACATTGTCTAAAAACATCTGCTTCTCCTTTTCTTCTGTATTTTTCCTCAATGTGAAATGAAACCAATCAAGCTCTTGTTATGGAGGAGAGGCAGGATAGCCCTGTGCTGACAGCCAGGGTTCTGGGCTGGGACTGGCTCTGCTGGGAAGGGTTGGTGGCACCTGCACAAAGCAGCAGTGCTGGGTTTCCAAAAGCCAGGCTCTGCTTCCCCTGCTGAGATATGTGGGATTCGATCCAGCCTGCTCAGGCAGACCGATGTGGCTGCAGTTGCTTCTCCAGTTATTTGCTGTCCCCAGCTGTGGAGCTCAGCTCCCCATCCTCTCCTGCAGCTCTGGATGGGGAATTCTCTCTGGATGGCTGATGCTGGAGGACACATTTGCCTGCTGCTTCCCAAAGCTCCGTCTCAGGAAGTTTTGCCTTTGGTTCAGCCCCATCTAGGATGGAAAGGAGAACTTGATGGATGGCAATGTGTCCTCAGAGAGCCCAAGGAGCTTCCCACACCACCCCCATGCCCCTAGCAAGGGAAGAACATGCTGGCTAGCCCACAGCCATCACATAGATCACTTTGAGCTTACTGTGTTCAAGCAAGCTGGAGAGAACAGCTGTGGATTTGTAATTTAAAAGCATTTTAATGAGAGGAAGCTCATTTTTCAGTGCAAAAGCAGAAGCTCAAGGAAATATTACAAACTGTGAGCATTACAAACTGTGAGCATTACTTTCTGCTTCCTTCACAGCAGGTCTGAGCCATCTCATCTGGTGCATTATGAAAAAAATATTTTAGATTTTCTAAAAAAAAGAAACCAACCCAGGAATGATAGTGCAGCTACCTTGCTGCTTCTCCCAGGAGGTAATTGCTTAATAGGAACATCTCACTGCGTCAAAGAAAAATAGAATAACTAGGCCCTTTAGATCTTCTCCCCAGCTGTTACCTACAAGTACCCACAGCTGCTGCCAGTAATTTCTAGCACCCTGGCTCCTTATATACCACAGTACAAGAATATCATCACCATAAGCAACCTCATGGTGTAAGAAAATAGTATTTACTAAGCTGGAGTTGATTCTGCAGTGACAGCCAGAGCAGCATGTTCTGTGCCCCAGGAGAATCAGAGCTGATCCACCCTCAGTGGCAGCCAGGGCTGGCACCCACCTAGAGATGATGGGTTCCTTTTGTGTGGGTGCCTTTCTGCTGAAAACCCAGCCAGCACAGCCAGCAGGGGTCAAACATGCAAGGGGAGAGAGCTCAGGGTTCCTCAGGTGGTTTTTTTGCACAGGGGCTGAAAGCTGGGGCTGAGCAGCAGGTGAAGTGGAAGGAATAAGCATCCAGACCAAAAGCACATCTTCAAGAGGAAGCACATTTAAGCAGAGGATGAATTGGAACATTTTATATAATTCTGGAAAACTTGCTCAGAGGCAGTGCTAGGGCAGGTGAGGGGGTCTCTCACTGTAGCCCAGTGTTCCCACAATCACCCAGGGCAAAGGTGGTGTTTCACAGCATCAGCCAGCCTTTCCCCAGCACCCCTGCCCCTGCACCAGGTGTGGCTCCTGAGCTGAGGACTACTGAAAGGGCAGGGACTGCCACAGTGTCACTCCTTTGCTTCCTCAGCCATTTTGTCTTTCTGATGTCCAGCCCCAGCCTTCAGTGATTCTGATTTTTGCAATGGCATCCTGATTTCTGCTCTCCTCCAGCTCTTCTCAAGACAACTTCACATAGCTCTTAATCAGGTCCCTAACTGCTGCAGCTGCTGGCTGCAGACTCCCTGTTTCTCCAAGGGACTCACTCTCATCCTGCAGTGTCAGGCAGGGGGGGCACTGAAAGCAGAACAGAGCTCTTAGTCCGTCCCATGCTGTGCTCCTGCGCTCTGCGCTGAGGTTTTCCTCACACTGGAGGTGGGAGCTGGAGAATCCTCACACTGGATGTCTGGTGACTGAGAGGCAGCATTGATGTGCATCACCTGCAGCATTAAAACTATTTGGAAAAATTAAATGGCAGGAAGTGGGAAGCTCAGTGTAAAATTCTGTGCTCAGCTTCAGGCTGAAAATCAGTGTGTTCTCTATTAACTCATCTGATTCCTTCCCTCCCCATTACCCTGACAGGTCCATCAAAGCAGAGCAGCTGAGTAGATTTCTGTATGGAGACACGAGGAGTGATGATTTGGCATTCAAAACGGGTACAGTTGATGCAGCAAGGAAGAAGTTTGGGGGAGAGAGACTTAGAAGTAAAACAGGAGGATTTTAGGATAAAGATTCAACCTCCTCAAACCACACACACCCAGAAACACAAGGGAAATAATTTTTAACGTAAAAAAACTAGAATGATGTCAAAGCAAATCGCAATGCAGCGTGAGCTGCATCTAGTGGCCAAGGAGAGAAGTGCTCGGCTTTGGAGGAGCAGTCCAGCCTGGTAGGAAAAGCGACAGCCAGATCCAGGAGTGGAACTAATGCTTCTCTCCTTGCTGCTCACAGTGGGACCCAACAGCAATCATCCTGCCCGAGGAAAAGCAGCAGCTCACACTGAATCCCATCTCGGCATTTTAAACTACACCTGTTCTGGAGGTGCCACAGGTGCCTCCTGACCCAGGTTTGCAGCAGCCCTCAGAGCCTGGAGGGGACCCCTCTGGGATCAGCTGCAGTGAAGCCAGGCTGGTGCTGCTGCACCGCTGCAAACAGGGCAGCAAGGCAGGAGACTGGGGCAGAAAGGCAGGAAATGCAGAGCAGGCAGTTTCATGTGTTAGAGAAGACACCCCAGAGCTGCCTGCGCAGGCTAAGCCAGTCCCTGCAGCTTCGTATTCTGCTCAGGGCTGTGTAATCCCTGGCTGTGTGTTATTAGGATCCTCTGCATTTCCTCCTCTGAATTTTGACAGTATACTGATAACTCAATTTGAAAGCCAAGGTGTTTCCTTGACACAGGACTTTTTCTAAACGGAAGGCAGAGTACATCAACCCACGGCACGATTCATTACCCTCAACTCAGAATGTATAACATGTCAGGGATAAAGCCGTGAAGTTTTGATTTATACAGGCTAATCAAGCAGAAAGCTATTAACCGAGGGGCAACGAAATATTAAATAAAATGACAGGAGAAACACTGTCAAAACACCTAGTTCTGACTCTTGGAACATATAATTGCTCTTCTTATCTGTCCCAAGTCTTAGCTATGAAAGTTAAAGCAATCCCTCCAGCTCAGATACAATTTTAAGCACAGTGAGGACTTGATCCAGCATCTATTTAAGCATTTAGAGCATGGCAAGTAATTTGAAACTCTGAATAATATTGCTGAAGGGCTTTCTCAGAGCACTCAGCGAGTTCAAGGGTCAAGACCTGGACACTACCTGCTGCAAAACTTTCAGTAAATTGCCCTTGACTGACAGCAGGGTCATTTTTGGGGGGCACAGCCTGGAGGGATGTGGCACAGCCCATGACAGAGTACAAGAACAATACCTATGGTCTTAAATATAATACTCCTACCTAAGCAGGTTGCTAACCAAGCAGAGATTCCACGTGATATGACTCCCTACAGCCAGCCCACCTTCACTTAAGTGATTCTAGTCAGGTAATGTCCCATAGCATTTCTCAAATAAGACAAATTTGACCATAAAGCAGAAAAACCTCCCACCACCCTGCTCTATCTATTCATCCTATTTTCTTATAGGGCCCTCCCCAGCTTTCTCTTCTCTCCTACCTGGGTCAGACTGCTCTTCTAGCTCTAACTCACTGCCTGATAACCAGCTGGCTTTGGAGACTCTTCCTTCTCTCCTACCCCAGTACCCTCTGAAAAAGGAGAAAAACACCACCCTTCCTCTCTAAACTTCTCCCATCTGCCTTTTTAAGGGATTGTCACTCCCAGCCACGTCAGTGATTGACTTTGATTCCTGGATGACTCGCATCAGCTGAGGAAGGAAGGGAGGGAGGGATCACTGATGCATCAAAGGTAAAGCTGAGCACAGTTACCCAAGGAGGGTTTACCAGCCTGGGCTACAGCAAGTTCTGCTCCAGACCAAAAGCTTTCTCAGTTGAGGAGTGCTGCTGTATGTGCTCTTGGAGCACAGCAGTAGGGTGGGCTGGAAAGAAAGGGTTGAATTTCCACTTTATTTTTGCTCTCAAAGATCAAGGTATAGCAAAGCTCTGTTTCTTGCAGAGATTAGCCTTCGGGATGAAGGAGCTGGTGCATTGATTATTCTTCTTGCACAGTAAGTTGATCTTAAGCCTTCCCTGAGTATTTTCCTTAGTTGAAAGGCTGACCGTGTTCTAATCTGCTGCTACCAACCAAACCCACAATTTAAGTTCTGGCTTGTGTTTGGTTGTTCATATAAGACAACTTTGTTTCCTAATTTTCATGGATGCCTAAACATAAAGGCAAACACAAATACTGATCCTAGTGACTCTGGAGTTACCCTGAACATTGGGTATCCCAGACCTTCTGCAAGGTGTTCAAGACTCTGAAAAACCCCCTCTAGCACGTTTTCCTATGTCCAGGGAAGTAGTTTCCCCTTAGAATACTGAATGCATTCTTGCTCTTTTTGTTTCACGGAAGGGTTCTGCTGTCACAGGTGGATTAGTGCTCTATCTCTCCCCTTTGTATCAATTTTCTTAATCAATCAGCCTGAGATCTCTTGCTGGTTTTAAGCTCTGAAATAATCTCCTGGCATGCCTAACCTGAACAGCTGTGTGGCTTCTGGGGACATTGGGAACCACAGAAGGGGGGGTTTGTTTGTGTCTGTGTAATAAGGGGACTAACAAGGGGAAGGAGAGAGAAAGGACATGACAAAGTCTACTGATATCACTCCCATGCTGCTGGAAACAGTCTGTGAATGGTCACCCAGCTTCCACTGGTTCGTGGATATCTGTGGCAAGGGAGAATGTTGGTAGAAATTCTCTCAAGCAAGGTTTTCTCTTAAATCAATAAAACTACTTTCCTTTGAAAGGGATTCCTTGGCTGCTGCCACACAGTTGGTATTGAGAGGGAAAAGAGCCATCAGGTTTAGATGTCAACAGTGTTGTTTTAATGGAGGCAATGTCTTGCCTCCATGTCAGTCCTGATCACATTTCTGGCAAGACCAGGGTGAAATGGGCCATTGATTCTGCCCCTCTTTGCTGGGGAAAGTCTCTTCAATGTTGGCTGACCGGAGGGTTTTGCTGCTCTCTGACACTGAGGTCTTGGCTGGCGATTGAAACCATCAGGCTTGTGGGGAGACACGGAGATCTGCCCAAATTTCCTGCCTAGATGTCTGTTCCCGGCTCCAGTACAGGGGATTTCTACTGGGAACAGTCTCCATCCTGTCCCTCGCTGCAGAGGGCTCTGCAATCCAGCAACCAGTCTCTGTGCTCTACCCCTACAACTCCACAACAGGAACTGTTTCACTTTCATCCTGGAGTAATAAAATTCACTTTGGCCCAAATAACTGAGTAGCTTTAATTTTCAAATGGCTTTATCAATCTGAGAAGGATGATTAAATGTGCTGGGGATTACAGCTGGGATGTCTGAGCTGCAGGAGAAGTTTGACATTTCTTCACAGTCCACTGGATAGCATGTTTTAAGTACACTGGAAATGAAGGGTTAGTGCTCTAAAAAGGGTTCAAGAGCATTGATACCTTCAGCCTGAGGATGTCAAGACAACATTGTGAAATTGCATCAATACTTTGAAGAAATAAGGTGCCATTGTGGCTGCAGCAGCAAAAGCAATGTAATGGCTCTTCTTTGCAATCAGCAGGTTAAAGGCTTTCTCTGAGCTGCAGTGTCTCAGTGGAAGATGTTTATAATGAGCCTGGCACGGTGAAGTCTGTCACAGCTCATTCAGTGTCTGCAGTAAAGCAGAGCTGCCTCAACAGTCCCCAGTGCAGTATTTTTCTGGTTGAAAATACAGTTACAGCACATTGAAACTGTAAGTGGGAGAATGATAGGATTTTAAAGCGTATTTAGGCATAGGAGTTTTCATAGGTCAAAGGGGCGACTTCGCATTGTGGTCTTTTTTTNGGAAAGTGTAATAAAAGTCAAAAGCTGGAAAAGTCTTTTCTTAAAAAAAAATGCATTCAGTGTTTCAGTGGCTTCCACTGTGTTTTCCAGTCTCCCTGCAGCAACCTGGCCAGAACACAGAGTCCTCTTCCCCTTCAGGCAGTTTTGTAGGGTTTGCAATTCCCTTGATAGCTCTTTGGAGTTGCTTTTCCAGGGTGGACACAGCAGGCAAAGACTGTGGCTTAATTAGGCTGATATTGCCGAAGTCACCTGCCACTTGCTGAAGGAGACAGGGCAGACAACCACTGGGGCTGGGGCTCCAAGGAAGCTTTTGATTTGGGAAACCTATTTTAGAGGAAAGCTAACTCTTCTGGCATTTTGGAGAGGTTCTAAGCATGCTCACTACCCCTCACCAGGAAATGTGAAGTGTCCTCAGGTGTGGCTGGTCCAGCAGAACTCTCGTGAGCCTCTCCAAGGAGAGCTAAAAATGCTCCTAAGGCAGTGAGAGATGCCCTGTGTGGCACTGAGGCTCCACGTTTCATCTGTGCCAGTTTTGTTGAATATCCCAGGTGTGCTACAAGAGCATTAATGTGTTTTTCAATTTTACTGGACCTTTGGGAGAAAGGTATGGGAACCAAACATATCACTTAGGCTTCTTGTGAGAGCCATTATTAAATCACCTCACAGGTTTTTTTCCCAAGATTGTGTGCCTAGTTGGCTTTTCTATTCTAATTCAAGAGGGAAAGGAAGCTGGCACTGTGTGGCCTTCGTTCTCTCTTCTATTTGTACATGTGTCTCGGGAGACGAATTATTTATGATAATGTAATTATGGAAGTGAACAAACACGTGCATTGTACGTTTTTCTCCCCAAAGAAGCTGCAGTCTGTGAGCGGGACACTAGATGGTAGTGTCAGTCCAGAAACATTTCAGTGATGTCTGACAATGCAGTGACACCAAATCGTGGCTGTTTCAGTGGGGTTTGCTCCTTGCAACACGAAATTTGAGGTGAGTAAGTTGTGATGTGTAACGTTATTCAGACCCAAACCTTTTGCAGTTATGTTCGAAAGCTGTAAAAATTTTCCAACTGCTTTCCCAAAAAGGAGATCTTGGGTCTGATAATTTTGCAGTTAACCATTACTGCTCTACATGAACACCAGTGAAATCTCTGTTTCTGGTGGTGTGAGCACAAATTCTGATCAGGAAAGAAACCCAGACCCTTGATATCTCAATCACTGACACCAGTGATGTTAAGGAAGATTCACAGCCATGCTCCTACTTGCTTTGTTCAGTTATGAACAAAGTTCAGTTGTTTCAGTGTGAGGTTAATAAAAAGTGCATGTCAGATGTGGAAATCACCATTTTTAATTATTAGATGTCGTAGATTGACTGAGAAATTAATCCAGTTCTGACTGGGAATAGAATGCAAGGATAAATCAGGCCTATGCTACTCCTAATGTGACCATTTCGGTTTCAACAAATTGCAAACTAGTATTGATTTCTATACATAAACTATGAACAAAAAAGAATTACAAAACTTCTCAGCAGCCTGAAAAGTCAATAACAACCAAACTGGAATGGCATCTAGGAGACGGATGCTCTGCCGATGAAAATAAATAGCAGTAAAATAGCTTCTCACTTGTAATTTTTATCTAATATTGTATCAGGTCTGTAATCCTTTGCAAGTGCCATCCAATGCATCACTGGTGACTGCAGAAATGTGCAGAATTAATAAAGAGGGTGCCTGGATGTGGAATAGCTTCAGCCTTCCTGAAAGGTTTCGGTTTGATGTATGGTATTCCACTGATGAAAGTATAAAATCCATTAATTCACAAAGTGAGTCTTATTCTTGAGATCCAGCAAAAGAAGTCCTTTGCTCGAGGCCCCAGTTTCATACCATGAATTTATCTTTATCCCAACATGCACCTTCAGCTGTGAAACTGTGTGGCTGTGTCACAGCCCTTCTGACAGGAATGGCTGTGGAGTTGCAAACGTGTGGATTAGAATAAAATCTGGTTTAATACTTTGCTTTAAACAACCTTTAAACACCTGAAGGAGAGGAAGGGAGTAGTGGGTGTGAATTGCCTGGCAGCACATAAACGGAACTCCAGTGGGGTGTACGGATAGGGATGACTGGCGTGCTGTGAAATAAACGGCCATGGCAAAAAGCCAAAATATAACAAATATTCCCCAGAAGATATGGGATTAGTTTTTCTGAAGATCCTTTCTGTTCTGTTGTCCTGTTCCTCGAATGTTACTGTCCCAGCATATGATAAGCATTCATCATTTGTAAGGAAAGTGGAGGGAGAAAGGCTTTCTCACTAACACAGGCCAATCATCATTTTGCACTGAGCAATCTTCCCTTCCTAGGTTTTAGTTTCTCCCCTGGTTTAGAGCAGAGGATGGAGTGGGTGGATGGGAGAGCCCATAGAGATGGACATCAGCAGAGCACAGCATGTGTGATCCATCCATAAAAACACAACTTCCCACTATCATCCCAGTGCCACTCCACCCCCCTGGAGCAGGTGGTCTCTGAATGCATCTGCTCAACTCTTCTAATGTTTTGCTTGAAACTGGGAGTTGTGATCCCTCCTCCCTTCACAGCTCCTGTGTGTCTCTCAGGTTCAGCAGAAAGTGAGACCCAGGAGGATGTTCCTTGCCTTCTTGGAGAAGTCTTCAAAGAGCTGGACTGTCTTTTTTTTCAAAGGAGTTTTGAGCAATCTGTAGCTCCTTCAGTAACCCACTCCACTGAGCTGAGAAATCCCTACTAGACAAGTGCCACTGTAATTTTTAGGCTCAAAAGGTATAAACCAGTTTGTTGTACTGGTTCTGCACGGATGTAAGCTTGTTAAGGATGGGAGGTTGTTGCTTTCAGTCAGATGAGGGTACTTCAAGTTCAACACAGACTCTGTCAGCCTGGAGCTCAAATTTTTATCTACTTGTGCCCAATTGCAAGCAATAGCAGCTCTTTCCCTTCTGTGAGAAATATTACTGTTTGACTGATATCACAGTTTGAAAATAAATTAAACTGAGAAGCAGGTGCTGCATATGACCAGACAAAGAAAAAGTTCAGGAAACTGTTCTGTATCATCAGATCAAGATGAACTTCGATAAACTTGGGTTATTAAAAACACAAGCAACATTTATCTTCCTCTTTTGACTTGCAAATTAACCTAAACTCACATAACCAAATCTGATGGGAATTTATTTTCAGCTGTAGAGATCACCACAGACTTAAAAGACAAAATCATAATTGCATTTTGGGGACTGCTTCTGCTGCAAAAGTTTCCAGAGCAAAAGCGTACTTTAGTGAAAGCGTGTTTAAACTAAAAGAACAGTTAGAAATGCAGAATTGGATGTTGCTCATTCAAATGCAGTAAGAATTTTGATTTGGATCCTTTCTCCTTCCTTTTGAAATGCTATTTACCTACATCAGAGTTTAATAAGGTTAATGTGCTAGATGTTCCCCCAGTGTAAATTCTATCAGAGGGAAGAATAGTGCCTGAATAAAGTCCTCCAGCTCTATTCATTTGCTTTCAATGTGTCAAATTAATTTTGCCACATGGGTAATAAAAGCTGTGCTTCTGTGTATTTCTGTAAACATCGTATGATTTAGAAAGTGTTTATGATTTCTTTCAACAATGAAACTTAAACTGTGTGCAGTCCAATATTGGTGAGTAATTTCAGAAGTGACTGAGGCATGTAATTGAGTTTGTCAGTGTAATTGTATTTTGGAATAGATAGTGGTGTGGTTTTTTCAGTCATTAGTGAGTCTTGTATTTAGTGTGCTGATTAATTCTATTAGAGGAGTTAATTAGACTGAGAAGGTGGGGGTGAGGATGGATACAAATCACTTTAAAGCACTGCATTTAACTCAGAGTTGATTATTCCACGCACAGAGAAATGCTGCCTCTCCCTGTTTTGGATTCACGTGTGTGATTAGAGCTCATCAGTGCAGCCCCACGCCTGTGACAAGGACAGACGATGAGTATGGATGCAATTCTCTCTCCTTTCAAGTGTGAATTTCCAAATTAAGGCACTGCAGGGTACAGAGATGACCGGTCTTCAAAATAATAAGCTTCTGTGCATACTCTGGAATAATAAAAATAATAATTACAATATCTGTATTTCTGGCACAGCCTCCCCATATTGTTTCCTGTAAAGAATAAAAGGTAATAAGGAATAAACAGGCATCACTTAAGGGCACCCTCTGGCTTTGCAGACTTCAGAAGAGCTTGGGCTCCAGTCTTGACGTGGGAGAATCAGAAAGGGGGCATGGAGAATTGAAAGAGCCTCCTCTAAAGCCAAAATACGCAAAATAAATATACACACAATAGATTTTAAGCAGCAGTTTGTGTGTAATTTTTAAATTATCTGGAATATTTCCAATCAGACAAACACAAGACGCTGTCAGAAGAGCATTAAAACAGGCCTTGAGGCATCAACCGAGCTGCACAAAAAGTCAAGGCCCTTTATAAACCCAACGTACATGCTGGAAGATGGTGTAATCTTCTGGAAAACAGTCTCAGTCTGAATAGGCATGATGGAAGGATACTGTCAAATGAAACAGTGGTCAGGACTACACAAAATCCAACAGTTGGCGCATTTGCAAGGAATTGTGAGGCCGTGTCAGGGAATTGCTCCCAGGCTGCCTGGTCAGGCCATTCCAGTGCTGTCAGTAAAAATGCCTTTTATCTCCCAACTCCTTCCACTCACAGATAAAGCAGCTGTGGTCAGTACAGGGCATATTTTAGTAAGATTCAGAGTGGTAACATCTGGCAAATTCACATGTCATGAACTGCTCCTTGCCCATGTACAAAGAGCCCCTGTTCCCATGCCTTTGTGTTTCCCTTAGATAATGGCTCCTCTGCAGCAGGATCCCACTGATAGGTTATCGGCTGGGAATGGCAACGCGGCTCACAGCGGCACCGTACGGAGGGACAGTCAGAAACTTTCAGCATTGGGAAACTTCTCATCGGAAGCCAGCTCTGATAGTCCTGCTGAGAGGAGGAGAACTGGCAAGTTTCTCTCTGCAAAACAGAAGGAAAAGGAAAAGAGCCCTGGAAAGTAACAGGAAGGTGAATAAAAACTTCTTGTCACCAGCCTCCTTCCGCTGGTCCTGGGAAGGACCTCTTGGCTGCCTCTCACCAAAGGGCTGTGCTCCACAATGTCAAAGAAAACAAGCAAGGGGGCCAGGGTTCTCCCTCTGAGATCTCAGCTTGCTGGAGACACTGTGAGTCCTCTGGAAAGAGTTAGGGGAGCTGTCAAAGCCACTCAGCTGTACCAATAAAGCTGTTTGGTTCAGTTTGGTGGTGGTGGATGGACAGCCTGACAGATGCAGCTGGGTGTGGACAAAGACCCATTCCCTGATCTTCTGGAGCTGCTGTTTCACTTCCCTCCAGGGGTTTTCCTGCCGGTTTGACTTGCAGCTAATAGGAAATGGAAAAGGAAGACTGAAGTTAGACAACCTTCCTCCCCACTGCTGACCTCCTCTTTGGGAGCAGTCATCTCCATCCAGTCCATTCCTGCCCCCAGCCCTGTAGAAGGGAATATGAAGCAGGATTTCATGTGGTCTTACAGGACATAGGCGGCAGTGTGGAGTGGTGGCAAAAAGGGGTGTGCAGGAGTTCTGGGACAGTCAACATGTGCCCCAACAGCTATGAGAGTCTGTGCTCCCTTCAGTCCTCTGCTCCCTGTCCCCACCCTGTCACCCATGTCCTTTGGTCTCTTTGTCCTCCTCTGAGTAGCCTAAACAGATTGAGAAACTCTTTTCTTTGAATGAGATGATACTAAAAATGAATTATATCAAGTACAGAGCGTCAAACACACAGCTCATTTTTCTTAAAGCAAACTGTATTATTTTTACAGTTTACATTAAAAAAATAGCTGTAGTTTGCATGCCAAAGTTCAGCTGTTCAAATAAACCCCTTAGCTCCTTTCTTTAGTGACATCTCTCAATAGGTGGATTGTTTCAGCCATGATGGCTGTTCTATATGTCACTCAAAGCACTTTCCATCCACTCCCTGGGAGCCAGAGATGGGATCTAGCTGATAAAAACCCTGAGCTGAGCAAACAGCTGGCAATGAACTACTTTTTTTTTTAATACTGCTGCTTGTCTGTACAGAAACAATTGCAGTTTATTTCTGCCAGGAGGCTGATGGAGCTGAGCAGTGGAGGTGAGGGTCATCCTAGAGTTGGAGCCACAAACCTCTCCCAGGAGTCAGGGCCACCATCTCTGCAAAGCACTGCTGGGCCTCATCATTGGGATGGAGGACCCATCCAACCCCATGGAACAGGGAGGAGTCCAGCTCTCCAAACCCATGAAAGTCAAGAAAATCCTATTCTACTTGAGTCTTTTCTTACAAAGGTCCATCAAAATAGCCCAAGGGGTCATGCTGAGCTTGTACCAGGATGGCCTTGGTCTTGTGCTGGTCCATACTGGTTGGAAGGGGAAGGGAAAACGGGTCCAGCACTAATGTTGCATCCACTCCTTCTCCTAGGAGTGACAACCCACCTCATGTTTCACCAACTCCAGCAACAGCCTTTGGAAGAGACCAGGTCTGTTACTACTCTTTTTTAAAAAGAAGAAGGACTTAAATCACAGAATGACTGAAGCAAACCAGTGGCTGAAGAAACCATGTTTCCTGGTTCCAGCCACGCTATCGGAACGTCAGGGATGCTCCTCTGGGACAATATGGAAATGAACAATTATTTGGGCAGCTTAGGGCCATTCTGTTGTAAACTTTTTCTTAGCTCTGCTTCCTGAGTCAACTAAGTCATTGCATTGGCCCATAAAATGATTTGAGAACAGATGTGAGTAATTCCTGTGTCAGGGGGTTGGATTATAAACACAACTACAGGCATAATTAAGATTTTCCTTCATTTCTCTTATGAGCTAAAATGGAAATATTAGATTAACTCAGCTGTGCTGTAAGACTAGCTGCAGAGAGTCTGAAAGACATGTTCACGTGTAAAGGTCACTGCATTGCCACTGGATCGTTATTTTACTTACTTTACCCAGTAGTTAAAATGCATGTTTTCTGTCTTTCCCAGGCCTTTCATCTTCAATTGTCCAGGCACCCAATAAGGCAGAATAAATGAGGAGCATCCAAAAGTTGTACAGTTTAAGGCTTTCTATCATTATGCAAAATCTATATCATCATTAATCACTTTTTTCCTTAATGAATTTGGGGACTAGTGTTTCTGCTGCTAAGTACTCAAAGGAGTTATTAAATTTATGGCTGTCTGGTTCCCCCATCTGTTTCCATAAAAATTTACTGCAATTATTATTTCAGCAGAATTTCTAAACCCTGCCAGACTTTGTAAGAACAGGGAACGCTACTATAAGCATGAGGGGGAGCTAATGGCGCAGGAGTGGCAAAAAATCATCTAAAATCCAGATTAAACAAGTCTTGCCTGTAGTTTGCATGAGGGTTAAGGCAGGAAAAGGAAGACTGACAAAATTAGGAGAGCTGGAAAAAATCCTGCCCATCCAGGTCCAGCTGTCCACTGTTGGCTACATATTAGGAAAATATTTAGTTAATTTTCATTTTTCTGAAGAAGGCAGCTCCAGAAGCATGTGGGCAGAGGTTTGCAGCAGAGCTGCTGAGCACACAGCAGGGCCATGGGGCACTGGGCAGTGGAGTGGCAGCTGGAGGCAAGTACCAGTCCTGGGAGGAATTACTGGGAATGGGACTCTGCTTCCCCATGCAAGAGCCCTGGTGTCAGGGGGCCTCTTGGATTTCACTACACCGAAGCTGGGGCCAGGAGCATTGCTGCCCTATCCCTGGCAGAAATAAGCTGCAGAATATAAACCTGTGCTTCTGCAAGAGTCTGGAAGGAGCCCTCACCTTAGAGTGTGCACATCAGGTGTTTAGGGAGGCTGGTGACAACGCTGTCTCCTGGAGAAGGACCAGTGTCACACCTTTCTGGTGCATGCAGCCACAGTGCTCTCCTGCACAGGAAGAGTCCTTTGCTCTGCTTGAATTTCATAGGTCTGTGGCTGTTTGTAATAAAATGGGACAAACAACAGTTTTATAGTCAAAGGATTGTGTTTTGCTTCTTGTCTGCCACTATATGCTCCTGTGGTGCATCACAGCCTCTTGGGTGCTGTATGTGGTCATATCATTGCAGTTCCCCCTTCAGATGGCTTCCCTGGCCCCATTATGCACCTGCTTATTATCAAATTAGAGGGATCCCGGTGCCTTTATTTTCACTGTATTTATGCCAGGATAAATTTTTGCAGCTGATAAATTTCCATCTGCTTTTATGAACAGTGGGATGGGCTTTTCCTTCTCAGGAAGGAAAAGCTGTCGGGTGTTGCCCAAACTAAAGCAAAAATGACGATCCAAGAAGGACTGACTGACTGGAAGGGGTTGGCTCTGGTGTGCCTGAATTGCCCAGGAGGAAGCTAATGAAGAGAATGAGGAGAGCAATTGCTTCAGTAAATAAACTGGAACATGTGTGAGACCAATACCGCTGGGGGCTGATATATGCCAAGAAGCCTGTTTTTAACATCTGCTCTTCAGCAGCCTTAATATGTTATGACCAGATCAATAAATCTTCTGCTGCCAGTGTCAGACATCCAACGGCAGCCAGAGAGTGAGGAGGAAACACACACAAAAAATACAGACATGCTTACATATTCACAGATCCACAGACACAGGCATTTCTGCACATGTGCATTGTTGTACTACTGGAAGGATTAATGTGAAATCAATCTAAAATGGTGCTTAAGTAGCCCTGACAAAGAGGAGCCATGAGTGGCTGATACTCACTCTCTGCCATGTCTCTTTCTCTGCAGAGCATAAGCTATGCTGCTGGCAGCTCACATCCCACTCAGTGCATCCAGAGATGCAGTGTGTTCCTTATCCTACTGCAATTAAAAGGCTTTTCATCTCTTGCCAAGGCTTTTATGTGCTGCAAAGGCTGAGGGAAGCAGGTGAGGGGGTGTGGGCATAATGGCCATTTTTAAAACAACCTGCAGCCATGGGCAAAGAAGAGCAGAAAAGAGGAGCAGGGAACAAAAAAGAAGACAAAAGGAGGGGCTGAGCAAAAAAATTTTGGCCAGCAAGCTGCTGTGGTGCTGGCAGAGTCTACACTTGCATCAGGATGAACACAAGAGTCTGTTCTCTCCTCTGCTTCAAGGTATTGCCCCTGCAGTGCCTGGGACAAGCCCTCGGGGCTGTTCCACAGCCTCCCCAGCTTGCCCTCCAGCCCCTGAGCTCCAGCCACAGCTGGACACAGGCTTGGGAGAAGTTGAAAATAGGGTTGACCATGAACATCTTCCATTCAGGTGCAGTCAGACGCTACCTGTCCAAGGTTCTGCTCAGCCCATCTTCTTCCCTGGCAGTGGAGATGCTGGGGAGCACCCGCAGCATTTTCTTGCAGGAAAGAAAGGATGTGAGAAACCAGATCTCTTTCTTCACTCAATTTACTTTTCAAGCCCAGAGGGAGTCCACTGAAGGACTTGGCACAAAGATTGATGTTTGGCCTATGGCATTAGCAGAACTTGTTCATTTAAGACAGGACAGTGGCTTGGAAGAATAGAAGGTTGTGACCTCTCTGATGCAGCAGCAGTTCTCCTGACAGAAGGTGATAAATAAAAGAGTCAGTGCCACAGAGTGTATCTGAAAGCTTTGAACTGAACAATATGAAAAATGCTTGCTATGACCCCAAGAACCTTTACATCAAGAAACTTCCTGGGCACATGGGGGTAAAAAGGTCTTGTTTTAAGTGCTGCCATCACTGGGTTCTGGGGGATAGCAGTGACTCCAAAAGCACGCTTCATTTACTGCAGATGCCTGATTTTCCCCCTCAATATGGCTCCAGTGTGCTTAATTTAATGACAGACATGGACCTGGAAACTGAGGAACTCTCAGCTTTTGTGTTTATTTAGCCACTCAACAGAACACCAGCTGGAAATGGTAGATTTCAGATCCTTTTTATTTCTGTGTAAATATCAGGGTTCTTTCAGAGAGCCAGGTGCTCTGCTGGGTGTTACTGCAATAACTGCTCACAGTCCAGTCATCCCTATATTACAGCTGGAATATGTAACGGTGGCTCCTGCTTCTTACAGGAACCAGGATCAAAGCTTTTGTAGAATCACAGAATGGTTTGAGTTGGAAGAGACCTTAAATATCTAGTTCTAACCCCCTTGCCATGGGAATTTTCAGGAATTATTTCCTAGGACAGCAGACTGGCCTGCCATAGCTTTTAGGTGGTCAGTCATGCACACCAGGGACTGGTGTGGCAGTAATGCCAAAGGAGTCCACTTGTTTGATCACTCCTGATATGAAACCAACAAGTGTTTCTTAATAAGCACAATACAGCCTAAACTAAAGCAAAGTAGTGATAACCCACTAGATTACTGTCAAATTGTAAATTAGAGACAGAAAACCAAGGAGCTGCCTTAAAAATCTAAGGAGTTTGAGAAATGCAACACATTCAGGTTCTTTCTATTTTTGCCTGCAGAGCTTTGAGCTTTTCACTCAAAATGAAAATGAAGACTAAATGAAATGAAGACTGCTCTAACATCACCTGTCTCTGGGGACTGAGGGAGCTCAGGAAAAACATCACAGCGTTGTAGGAGAGGTGTAATACATTTGCTGGAGTTGGCAATGGCACTTTCACGTCAATCACCGTGCCTGCAGTGGGCAGATGTTACAGCCCAGGTCAGCATGGTGCTTCCCACCTGCAGGCACCCTGAGCAGCCTGATGGAGAGGAGCTGAGCTGGATGTGAGGCATCATCACATTCCTGGCTGCTACATCCAAAACTCATCCCAAGTGATGTGCTTGCAGCCAAGGAAATCTTGGAATTGGAGCCTGCCTGAATTCTCTGGTTCTGCACACGCTGCAGTGCTTTCCAACATTCACCCTTTCTTCCTCCTCTAGAATCACATTTCCCGTAATTCCAAGTGTGCTTTCCTGCTGGGCGAGGACTGTGCGAGGACCGTGCCAAAATCCTCTCTGCAACTTTTGGAACCACTGATTAATTGAATGCCCTTTGTAGAAAGGGGGAGAGTCAGAGAGACACAAATACAAAACGTAAAAGCGTTTGGGATAGGGGTGAAAAATGGCATTTTCCATTCCAGGAGAGCCAGCAGAGCTGTTGGGAAGAGGCAGGAGCGATGACCCTGGCCAGGCGGGTTTATTGCTTTTGCTGTGCATTGCTCTGGCTCAGGGGAGCATCCCACAGGTGCGTGCTGGATGGTGCCAGAACCACGGCACCAGGCTCAGCGCTACACACACCGCTGCCGATTTTAGGAGCTCTCTAAACACAGAAACACTTTAGTTTAGAAACGAGACGTTGTTTATTCCGCGCAGGATGCAGGGTGGAAGTTTCCACAAATCAAGCCCCACAAGGCGTAAAATGTTACATCTATTATAGGGTAAAATTTACATGAACCCGCCTATCTAATATATATTCTCCGCCTGCCTAATGCGTATTTATTTGGGTAATATGATCCCACGCAATGCTGGAAACACGAAGTTCTTTTCTATTGTAGAAGTCATCTGACATCATCAGTTACGTTTACAAAAGGTGGCAAAACTCATCCTGAAGACAGAAAACTCAGCTTGAAGACATCAATATCAATTGAGGAAAAACTCAATTTCAGGATTTCAGGACTGTTTTTCCCTCAGGATATCATTTTTTTCCAGGGCACATGGAAAAACTGTTTGCTTTCCAAACAGACCCCAGCCACGGGCAGCAGGCACCAGCACTTGAGGGGCGCCAGGAGGAGTCTCTTCCCCCGTTCGAGAGCGGCAGTGCCGATGCTGCACAGCAAACCTGAGCTAATTAACGCTCAGCGCTAATTGCCGGGCGCTGCCCGCCCTGCGCAGGCGCGCGGCCCTTGCGCAGGCGCAGTGAGAGCCGCCCCCACGTGACCGCGGGCCGGGGCAGCAATATGGCTGCGCCCATGTGCGCACACGGGGCGCGCCCGCAGCGCCGGGGCCGGTGCCGCTGATCCCGTGCCGGGCCGGCAGCCCGCCCCGCCAGGCCTGCATGGAGCCGCGCGAGTCCTGGGCGGCCTTGGCGGTGAGTGAGCGGGCCCAAAATAGGCTGTTTTACCCGGTGTGCAAGAGCCCGATCCACAAACAGAGTAGAGGTATATGTGCAGCTCTGCGCAGAAAGGCGCGCTGGGTGGCAAATCCACAAAGCCAGCACTGCGACTACCAAAACTTTTCATTATTTCTGCTCTTTACCGAGTAAAAGCATTAATGTTCATTGGCTGCGAGTTACATAGTTCTCTTATTGATTAGTATTGTATTTTCTATTGGTTAATGATTCTCTCGCTTCCCATGGTAATTAGTGCACATGTTAAGTTTTTGTCTTCCTTTAGGTCCGTGGGTTTCCTGGATCGGCGGCTGTGATTTGCCCCTGCAGGAATTACCTTTTACCCAATCAGAGCTAATTCAGCTCAGTTGATAATCTGTCTTTATTAGTTTCTTACTTTTCTTTGGGGTTCTGTCGAATGTCCTTGTGGCCCATAAATTCTGCATCCTTTGTGTCCCCTATCAGTGGTACATCCTTCTTCCCAACATTTGTTAACCTCCCTCTAGGTCTGACATTATTGAAACGTATGCAGCCCTAAACTTTAGCAGTTCTACTGACAAGTATTTTGTCTTTCTAACACATGGACATCACGTAGAGCCTGTTGGGTGCTCTCTTCCTACAATTAAATCTCCTTTCGTGTTGATTAGGCTTGAAAGTTACAAGAATCTAACATCAAAGAACATCCTTTCTTAGGAAAAGTTTCTCATATTGCACATTTTGCAGCAGGCCTGACCATTACCGAGGTGATGAGATGAGCTGAGGGGTGGCCACAGTTTGTGGCTTCAGTAGCCACGGGGAGCTCCTGACCCTGTCTGTGAAGCATCTACTTAGGGCTGCATTCCCCACCCTAAAAGCTGCTTTCTCATGTGTGGTCTCAGCAAGGGGGTGGAGCCCCAGTCACCAGAGCTGAGCAACCCCTTGGAAACATCCAGTGCTGGGTTCTGTGTGGGAAATCAGGGATGTGGTGCCTTGGGCTGGTGTAGGGAGAGCTTCAGGAGAGTTCAAATGCTCTGAGGCAGGTGGATGCAAGCAGTGAGGTCATGGCTCGATGCATTGGAATCAGATCCCGGTTTTGCTTAATCATTGTGATGGTGTTTATAGAGTCACTGAATATCCTGAGTTGGAAGGGACCCACAAGGATCATCCATTCCAGCTCCTGACCCTGCCCAGGACACCCCAACAATCCCACCCTGTGCCTGAGAGCATTGTCCAAACGCTCCTGGAGCTCTGGCAGCCTTGGGGCTGTGCCCATTCCCTGGGGAGCCTGGGCAGTGCCCAGCACCCTCTGGGGGAAGAACCTTCTCCTGATACCCAACCCCAACCTCCCCTGGCACAGCTCCAGCTGCTCCCTGGGCTCCTGTCACTGATCACAGAGGTTGGAGCTGTCCCTCCACTTCCCTTGAGAGGAAGTTGCAGACCCCAATGAGGTCTGGTCTCAGTCTCCTCATAGTTAACAGCTATGTCCAGGTGAAGGTTCTTTTGATAACACTGCTGTTACTGACAGGTGGGGGAGAAATTGTGTTTAGGTGTCTTATTAACCAAAAGCCATTTCTCTTTTCTGCAGTTGTTGCAAACACACAGCTATTGTCACCCCTTGGCAGGTGTTCTGCTAGCTACCTCATGAATTTAAATGACATTTAAGATACAGAACTTTGAGGACTTAAAGAAGCTATTAGTAACTTTTGATTCATGTTTTAACAGATGGCTAGATTAAATCTGATCAATGTTATTTTGAGTAGATAAGGATTTTGATGAAAAAGAGTGAAGAAGAATCAATGCATGCAAAATAGCCAACTAGATTAAAAGAGTAATTAACTTATTGATTAAACCTTTAGCAGTAGACAGTGAACACCTCTCTGAATCCTCTGTTACCCTGAAAAAAATTATCAGAGTAACACACATGTGATTTGTTTTCAGGCAGGGTTAAAAATCTGTGCAGCTGTTTCTTGTGTGCTGATCTATATGAGGTAGACTTCAAACTGAATTTTCTGTTCTGAATAGCACTGCATCTAAATAATCTCATAACGGATTAATGTTAACTACTGATTTTTTTTGTTTTATTTTAAATCAGTTTTTCTGTTTATTTCAGCCTTTTCCTCATATTTTTGCCAAATAATTATTTTCTAAAATTAGCCATGTCATGGAGTAATTTAAAAAAACTCCCAGTCATCGAGAAATACAGACAGTGGAAGAACATTGAGCCCCAGTTGAATCAATTTTTTAGGCTTTTGTTTTATGAATTCTTTGCGTAAAAACCTTCCCCTTTTCTTTATGACTTTGAAACCTTTACTTAACCTGATTTCCAGTACCTTAAGGGGGTCTACAAGAAAGGTGGAGAGAGCATGTGGTGACAGGACAAGGGGGAATGACTTCAAACTGACAGAGAGTAGGTTTAGATTAGATATTAAAAAAATTATTTACTGTGAGGGTGGAGAGGCCCTGGCACAGGGTGCCCAGAGAAGCTGTGGCTGCCCCATCCCTGGGAGTGTTCAAGGCCAGGTTGGATGGGGCTTGGGACAACCTGGTCTAGTGGAAGGTGTCCCTGCCCATGGCAGGGGGCTGGAACAAGATCTTTAAGTTCCCTTCCAATTGAAATCTTTCAGTGATTTGATGTTGTTTTTTTTTTTTTCTACAAGCTTTTATCAGCAAAAGAAAATAAATCAGCTTTACTTTAGGCTTTGTTCAACAAATGCAGTGAGGGAGTGTGAACACTTTAAATGAAGAACTTTGCTGGAAAAATGTGAATGTGCTTTCTAGAGAGGCCTAAGGGGGGAGCAGAATTGCTTCAGTCTCTCCCTGATTTTATCACACAGCTGCTGGAGGTGTTGGTCAGTCTGTGCTGTCTCTTGATGAGTGACATCCACTGTCTTGCTTTTCTATGGAAAGGGGAAGTGTTGCATTGCTTTGCTTGCACTATTCAAAACACCAAGATTGTTTTGAAAATACCTTAGAAATGGTTTAAAAGTCATAATATCTATTACTTTCGTTTGTTGAACCCTCCTTGATGAAGCCGTGGAAGCTGTTGAGTTCTGTGTGAGACTGTCAGTTTATAAACTGACCTCGGGAAGGATGCAGTCAGCAGTGCTTTGGGTTACACATGCCTCAGTTACTCACATAAGCACCACAGCTTCACCCCTGAGAATATTAATGCACTTTTCTCCATGGTTTTGTCTTGAAGGCTGGTGGAATTGCTGGTGTCTGTGTTGACTTGATCCTTTTTCCCCTGGATACTGTAAAAACAAGACTTCAGAGTCCTCAAGGATTTAGGAAAGCTGGTGGTTTTCGTGGCATCTATGCTGGTGTCCCTTCCACTGCAATAGGATCCTTTCCAAATGGTAAATTTTCTTTGGATTATGCTTTGTCTTCTTTAAGTAGTGATTTATGTCACATAGGATATTCATGTCTGTGGCTTCCTCTCCTCTGGGTGCCTGGATTCTGTGAGTCCATGTCCAGCTGTGAAGAGCAGTTTCTAGAATTACAAAGCATTGAGCAAACTTGAGCAAGGCTGGAGTGAAGGCTGCTGCCTGTTTGCTCTGAAAAGCACCCCTAATTCCTTGGAAGCATTCCTGGATATAAGCCTGTCCTTACTTACAGGGGCACTCTAAAACATTCCTAGGTGCCAAGGAGGGCTTGAGTCTTGCTTGGCCTGGACACTTTTGTCATGACCCACTCTTTCTTGGCATTGGAAATGAATGGAATTTCAGAGTGCTTGAGCACTGGAGGTGTTTGAGTTAACTGCTCTGGGGATGCTCTGCCTGTCTCCCTGAAACAACAATGCTGAAATTGTAAAGACATCAGTAATACTTTTGAAACTGAGGGTTTAAGAGAGTAGATGCTTGTAGTCCCTGCAGAGAAAAGGCATCTGAAATTCCTGATGCCTTTGTCCATTTCGTCTTTGTAGGGAGGGATGAAAAAACAGCAATCTGTGCTGTTGGACGTAAATGTTAGGAGAACTTTGCTGACAAATCCACTGACACCTTCAGATGTTTGATGTCCTTCATAAGGTGATATAAAAAAAATTCAGTTCTTTATCTTGGCTGCTCTGTTATCTCCTTTTGAGGTGATAAGCATCTTTTGATTAGTAAAAGGCAATTCACACGGCCCTTCTTTACAATTAAAATCTGTTCCCCCGCAAGACATGTCATTTTTTTCAGTATTTACATCTCCAAAATCTGCACTGTAGTTTTATCTTTCCTATGTATGACTGAGAACTGAAATTATCTTTAGGAGAAGGAATAACCCTTAAGGTGTAAGTGCCTTTGTAGTTGACTGCTGCAGTGAATAAACACAGCTCATGTTGCTGTGCTCAGTTTAGTTTTGTGTGTTTCTTGCTCACTGCACAGAACTTTTACAAATCCTTCAGAAGCCTGGAAAAAAAATTTATGGAGCTAAATTCTAAATAATTGATTGACAATAGCTAGGAAGAAGTTATTAATAAACTGCTACTGGAACAGTTTTGCACATTGCAGGATAGCAGAATTGTATCAATGCTTTTTGGGTTTGTGTTTCTTTTCAATTAATCAGCTTGTTGTTCCCTTCCTCCCCCACTCAAAAAAAGGACCATCCATTCAATTCAACCAAGAGACCTTCCCTCTACCTACGGATATGGAAGATACCAGTTTTTCAAAATGTGCTGGACATTCATGACTAACACATCTTTCTGTAGCTCACTACTAAATGTGGCTTGGAGTCCTGACACCTTTGATATTAATGGGAGGTTTGCCAGGGGTAGCCAGAAGCATAAACTTCTGAAGGAATTATCCCACAGATTCTGTTGATACTGTTTTGATGTAAAAATACCCTGGTTTTAACTACAGCTCTGTGATGGAGGAACAGTGCAATGATTGTGTGTGTTCTTGAATTTCAGCTGCTGCTTTTTTTATCACCTACGAGAATGTGAAATCCGTGCTGCCCCATGGATCTTCATCTTACTTGTCCCCTGCAACACACATGGTGGCTGCCTCCCTTGGGGAAGTGGTAAGAAGGAAGTTCATCTGTTGTGTGTCCATGGGAGGAGAGGAAACCGTTCAGTTATGGAAACTCAGGTTTGGAGTCATATCTTGTGACAGTTCTTACAACAGCCTGGTTTCTCACTGTTGGCACAGTGCCTTGGGGCTGGCTGTTGAGCTCCAAACACCCTGTGCTGTTCCTGCCAGCGCTGGCCACCTCTTCTCTCCTGTTTTTGTCCCACACAGTGTGTCCTGGCACTGCACTGATAAATTGGGGTGCAAATTGTCTCTGCAGGTTTGAGGTAAGGAAATGGGCTGTATGGAAACAGGCTTTTCTGGCTCTTTTGCAACTTAAACTTAGCTGATGGCATGGGGCAGCAATATCTGTTCTGTCTGTGGTTCCATATTCTGCTTTTATTAACTGATTTTTTTCTTTTCTTTCCCATGGGGGCTTAGCTTAAGTGTACATTGGTCCCAAGCTACCAGGAGTGTGGAGATGCTATTTATTTCAGCTTAACACCAGGTGCCTCACTACTACAGCAGCACAGCCTGGCTACTTCCCATGGGAAGCAGCTCAGCTCTCCCTGCTCTCTGTGGGATCAACTTTGACACCCAAGTAATTTTTATTCTTCCATGGAAATGTTACTGATTAGATTGAATGAGATTTAGCCAGGAAACTTAATTTAACATACCAAGCACATGAAGATAGGTGAGTGCAGCACCTATAACCACTCTGCTAGTGGTAGATAGAAGGTGATAGATGTAGGGCTGGGTGGGATTTATTTGTGTTGCTGCCTCAGGTGGATTCTTTCTGAGCTTGGTTAGAGCCTGTGCCGTCAGGTTATAACTTCTAACTTAAGGCAATGCACAGAACTTATTTCCATGAAGATTCTCTAAAGGCTGTTAGAAATCATCCAGAGGTTATTTACTACCATGGCAATGCATAAAACTCTTTGTTTGCCTGATGTGTCATGGAACAGCAGATCCAGGAGGTGTTTTGAGCTTCTCAGGTGCTAGTGCAGAATCAAGGGAAATGGCAGTTGGGCTCGTGAAGAGGTGCCAGCGCTTTGCAATAAAATCCACCAGAAGAAAAAGTCTCTTCTTTGTGGAATAGGTTATTTATGGTACACTCCCTGTGTGTGTGAGGATCCTGTGAGAAAACTACAGCCGAGGAGTTTAATCAGCAGTAGCCAAAGAGCTGTTGGCTACAGATGACTCCTTTCAACAGAACCTGTTGCCATTTGTTCCCCATGCTGGTCTGTGACCTTTACAACTCAGGCACTTGCTGCTTTCATTTTGGGGCTGGCAGAGGTGGTGCAGCACAGTTAAATGAGTTGCTCAGGGCTGTCTGACGGGCTTGGCTCTGGCTACTCTAAGGCCAGAGAAATGTGTAATGGTAGCCACAGAAATGGCAGAGTGGCTTTATGGTGTGGGAGCTGATGTTGTAACAGCCATTTTCCACCTCATTCTCCTGTTTTTGCTAGCTTTTCTTCTCCTCTTGGAGTGATGGGTGTGAGGGGAGAACTGAGCTCTAAAATAACTGAGACAAGTATTTCGAGATTTGCTCCAACAAATCTGTGATAAAATAGCTCGAAGCAAGACCTTCTCATGTATGTCTTATATAAAGTCTTAGTTGATCAATAGAAATATATAAACTAGTCCAAATTGCATCAGGGTGCAAGTTATAATTACAGTTTTATTGATTAGTCATTAAGTTTTAATCAGGGCATAACCACTGGGACTATTATTTTGTCAGTAGGTTTTTTGATAATATGTACTTTTCTTCATTTTATACTTCATGATATAAATTGCTTTTAAATGTGAGGCATTAAGCCAAAGACTGTCATGTTAGGGTTCTTAAAGCATGTCTTTGCATTTCCACACTGGTTTTTTACAAAACAGAGAAATGAGGATTTAGAGCAAGAAAGTGTTGATGGATTTCTAGGTTTGCTGTTCCTTCACTGGTGAGTATAAATCAGTCAGATACCTTCTTGTGCATCAATAAAATGTGAGTATGTGCAAAACTTAAACATGTGTTTGTGCTGACTGATCTCTGTTTTGAATGTTACCTGCTAAAAATAATAAAATAGGTAAAGAGGAAGAGATACAAAGGTTGCTTCAAGATATGATAAAGTATATGTGAGAAATCAGTCAAATGGGAACTTCTAGTTGTTATAACAGCCACTCTCCTGTATTGTTTACAGTCTGTGGAAATTCATGGGAGAAACAGTCCCCTGGAACTGGTTTGGTCCATTTTTCCAGTTCCAGGCAGGGAGACACAAAGCCAGGCAATAAAAAGGCAGAGGTTGTAGCAGTGTTTTGGTTTTTTTCCTTTTAGGCAGGAGGAATATAGAAAGCTAATCTCATCTCCCAGAGCGAGATAAAGAAAAGTACATACAAAATCTGATCCTGTTAAGCATAATTATTTTTTCCTATAACTGAATCTCTCTGTACAGGGACTCTGAATATCTCATAATACATGAAAAACTGCTTACAAGGGCACATCCAAAACTCTAGAGGGCAGATACATGGTGTATCATGTCATGGAGGCAGGAGAAGGTTGAAGAATACATGAATTGCCAATGGGGGAAAAGCCCTTATTACACTACTTGTGTAACTGAAATCTGAAGATAGAAAACACACTTACTGCATCCAGGACTTTGGAATTTTTCATCTTGACTCTGCTTTGCCCTGTATGTTTAGTCTGCCTGTATCTTTACAGTGAGCTGCCAAATGTGCTTGGAAAACATGATATCATAGGGAGTGGAAAGGAAAACCAGATGTTCTGAAATTCTACTTTTAATATTCTAAGGCAGTGTAAGTAACTCTGAGAAGGAGCAGCATTTTTAACCTCCTGATGCCCATTTTCAGTAGTAACCAGATATCTTGCAGGCCCAGAGTTGTTCAGCTCCACATGGGTTTGTACAGATTTTTTTATGTCAGTTTAATATAAGTGTGTGTATTGATTACAAGAAACTTTGCTAATAGAAGTCCCCCTCTGACTCTCTCCCACCAACCTCCTGCAAATGTGGTTTTATGGGACAAGTTTAAATTGTCCCAGTTTGACCGATGAGGTTTCCCTCAGGAGTGCCAAAGTGGTTGGATTCTGCACAGCTAATTTGGATTCAGCACAGATAATTTTACATCCCACTGGCTTTTCCATGGAGGTGAGAATAAAGTTGTTTGGCTCACATTCCAGAGAAGGGAGCTGACAACAGCCCTTTCACATCTAATATTTAGATATTGTTATGGTTACGTTCTGAGTTTTGCAAGATATTAGTGAAAGTTTTGGGTTGTTGCCTGTAAATATTGGGTTCACTCTTATCTTTTTGACCTTTTGTTCTTGATTGGCTATTTTTGATGACATTGTCTTTCTTTCTTTTTTCCCTACTGTGCAAGACAGCAAACTGCCTTGACCTTCAGAGAGGAAGTGTGGGGGAGGACTGAGGACCAGGATGGGAGGGAGATGTCCTGTTCTTTTGGCAGCTGATGGTAATGACCATGCTCTGGAAGTAGATCACCAGCTGAAGTCATTGAGCTGCTTTTGTCCTTGTGCAAGTTTCCAGAGTACATTAGGGTTAGAAGTCTGGAGATTTGAAAAGTTCACAAATTTGTCACTTCAGTGGGGAGAAGGGATCACGTGACTCCACAGGGCAAGGTGAGGACAGGTATTTCAAGGTGAAATTCCAAGCTCACTTGTGTATTCCAGTGTGTTACCACTTGAGGTACTTCTGTGATAAGAGCAAAGTGTGTGGTTCATCTGTGATTAGCATCTGACCCTTCATATTAATAACTTTGGAATTTTTTTTATCTGCTGTTGGGATGTGTCAAATAGGAAAACTTCTTAATGCAGGAGTTATCTTTCTGGGGAATTCATTTACCTGTCTCTACTAGTATGAACTTGTTTCTTAGAAGAAGCAAGCTCAAATGCAAGCAAGTTTACAGTTTACAAATCGTGATTCTGTAGAATGACATTTTAAGTGTGCTTTTAATTCAAATAAAAGAGGAAAGTGTTATGTTTTACTTTATTTTATGCTTGTGGGGTTTTTTTCTGCATAAAAAGAGGCATTCTAGACATGATGGACAACACTGTTGTCTATGTCTGTCCACTAATCAGCCACTTCTTGCCTCTGCCCTGGCAGCATTGTTTGAAACAGTTAACTAGTTTCAGTTTAATAGAAGAGCAGGAATCTCCAAAAGTGTATTGGTGTGAATTCCATGAGACTAACTGGCTAGGTCAGAGAAGAAAGTTGTTATTAGTGTCTGTTCTGAGGGAAAGGCAGAAGCATGAGTCAGACAAATCCGCAGAGTAATGGAATGAAAGTCTCCAGCAGGATAATTGGCCAGGGCTGTGCAGCATGGTAAGCTCTGGAAGATTGGCTTGCAGGAGCCCAATCTAACAGATGAGACAGCCACTCACATCAGACATGAAGTTAAGATTTTAGGTATTTCAAACTCCAAAACTTGCATGTTGGAAGATGTGACTTTTCTGTTCAACAGGCAAGTTGGACACTATAGGGAGAACTGATTTAAATTCAGCAAAGAAGTGATAAAATACATGTGTCTAGACCTTGGGTAATGGGCTTGAATATTTTAGTTATCTCTTTTCTGAAAACTGAACTTCTAAATGGATGAAACTGTTCTGCATTTTGTGCTTTGCACCCTATCTCCTCTCAACCAGTGTAGTATGTGCTGGCAGATCATAGTATTCAAAGTGATGTGCAAAAGACAGCAGTCAAAGTGTGATGGGACCTTTTCCACATTACCAAAACTTTTTTTCCTGCTTTCATTGATCATTTTGGCTATGACTGTGCTTTTTGTGCTGTGCAAATCTAGCTGCACACAGGCTTTGAGAAAGGGAATGCTCCGACCCTGGCAAGATGAGCAGTGGTGGGGAGTGCAACAACGTAGGTGGTCTTTTGAATTAATCATGGTGGGGCTTGAAATATTCATAAATTAATCTATGTGAGGTCAGGTCTGCAATACAGATGCTGTAGGATTTTTGCCAAATCCTTCTGCAGAAGCAGTGGTTAGGAGATGGTTGGGAAGGTGAGACTGCTGCCTTTGAGAGGTAGTGGAGAAAGAACAGAGAGTGGATGGAAACTCGACTCAGAGCAGCGGCTGGGAATTGGTTGTAAATAAAGATGAATGGCGGCATGAATCCACAAATGCTGCCAACAAATTCATCATACAGTTAGAGGCTGAAACAGCAAATTAAGAGCTGTCAAGTACCTAGCCAGCCACCCATGCTGATCCTCTCTTGTATGCTCCATGCTAACTGCATCTTCTTCATCAGCTGCTCTCCCCACACTGCTTTGTGTAACCTGCTTGGTTCAGGGCTTAGAGAACATGCTGCTTTGGAGTAAAGCTTGATGTTTGTCATGTCTTTTGATCACAGGGCTGATATTCAGTTGATTTAGAAATACTTGTAGCTCAGAGTGTCTACAGAGGAAAGCTAATTTGGATTAAAAGGTTATAAGCGAGAACTAAATAATTTTAAAGTATTTCCTGATGGATTTCCTGACTTACTGTACCAGTCAGCTTTGGAAATGTTTGAGACACTTTGGAATAAACTTACCTTGAACTAATGTTCTATGCAGGGTTTGTCAGGAATAACTATGAATAGCTCCATATGTGGACAAGCCCATGATTCTTTAAGTGAAAAGGCTGAAGGAAAGAGTAAGGTATCAATTAAAGGGAAATACTTAATAAAATACAATGTAGTTGAAATTTCCATGTTCTGGGCCAATGTAACCCCAAGAGAGTGAGCAAGTTGTAAAATACTAGTCTTCTTTCAAGAGGAGACTTAATGTGTTTTCAGAAAATATTGCTGTGTTCTCTTGCCTGGAATCTCATTAACGTCTTGTCCTCTTGTAACACAGCCTGACCCCACTTGGCTCCTTGGAAACAGTTTTGTGCTGGATGGGATGCCCTGTGTTACTTTTGCTGAAAGAACAGTTTGGCTGGTGGATTTAATGAGTTTCTTAAACCTTTTAAAATAAGTTTAACAGACTTTCATGGTGAAAGTGTTGCTGGAATAGATTGGATCATGCAGATGGTTCTGTACACTGAATTAAGGGTCTACTCTTCTTAGGTTTTAAGGATTTGTGTGTTTAAATGTGGTAGTAATTTATGATTCAAGCATCAACCAGGATGATTTTTGATTAAGGAAGATTTTTTCAAGTTTTTCAGCTGCCTGATTTTGCTGCTTGAGTTTAAACCAACTGCTTTTGATTGTACTGAAGAACTTCAAAATCTATGGGACAGTTTGTGCTGGAGTATAAGAGGTGTGCAGCATCAGGCCACTTTTGGTAAGTTTTAGGTCTAGTTTTAAAAGGAAACAAAACTCTACATTGATTGAACATTAAAAGATCAATTGATTTATGCAAAGTACACAAACTTTCAAAACATCTGCAGTGAGAAATACTTCTGCAAAGAAGTGTTTAGTGTCAGCCTTGTCAGCTTCACAAACTTTCCCTGTTCTCTGCCTGTTAGCTGGTGTAACTGGAATAAGAGTTTCTCCTTGCTGAGTACAGAGCTTGGCACAAATTCCCACTGCTGGAGGACAAAAGTTTTCTGAGGTGTATCTGACACAGCTAAAGGAAAGGTAGGCAGGGAACCCACAGCAGGATTTGTTGGGAATACATCTGGGCAGTTGAAGAGCCATGTGTGGGCAAGGAAATCTGAGAGGGGCAGAAGCCCTGAGAGGGCTCCTGAAATGATGGATGAGGAGCCAGCTGGGGACTTCAGGTAGCTGGGGTGAAAAGACTCAACCAAGATGGCCATTGTGAAGGAACAAGTGTGAGGTGGAGAAGATGATGCTCTGAAGCAGGAAGGAGGGAGCTCTGGAAACTAATAAAACAGAGCTGACTTAGATTTGAAAATGCCAGGATGAAATAAATCTGCAAAACAGCTCTGCAGATTCCAGGTAAAGTCATCTAAGGTGGGAATGTGGAGGAAGTTGAAAATGTTAGTGCAGAAACTCAAGTTTTCCAAATGCTTGTGACATTTGGTCCCCATGAGTGGTCTCATCGATGAAATAATATGTTTTTAAGCTCTGGGAGGTGCTGAGATCTGAGGGATCTTGCTGGGTGAGATTGTTCTTTGAAGAAACGTTTCCTACCAGCATACAGGGGAACTGCAGTTAAATGAATGAAGGCCTTGTTGTGTCAGTCAGAGGAAAAGATGGGACAAAGAGCTTGGCATTGTCTAAACTTTCCCATCCAGAGCCCATTAGTCAAAACTTGTTCTCTCCATGGGGTTTAAATTAGGAGTGGAGTCACCTGTTCATGACCCCAGCAGCTTTTCACAGAATTTCACTGTGCTGGAAGGGCACTTCTGTGCTGTGCATGAGAGTGTGTGGGGGGAAAATAAGATTTAGCATTTGCTGGGGCTTTGTGCTGAAGGTGAACACTTTCCCTGGGGCTGGCATTTAAAGACTGACAGTGGACAGTACATGTACTGGGCAGTTCTGTCATCCCTGGACACAATTCCCTCATCAATTCCCTCTAAAACAGGAGTTAACACTTCCATTCTGTGTTCTCTGTGCTCTAGCAGGCAGCACAGCCTGCTGACAGCGACCTATGGAAGGATTTGTTCACAACTGCAGATGTGACCCACAGTGAATTACCAAGCAGAGAAACTTGAATTTTTGTTTTGTCTTGGTCAGAAGTGCAGCAGTTATTTAGATGAAGGTTGATTGGTGTTTGAAATGTTTTGGGTCTGTGATTGCAGCAGTTTGGGTGCTCTGTTCGAGGAATATATGAAACCATAGTGGCAAGTGGATATTTCATGTTCCTCCTCTTTTCTGCTCATTTTCCTGGTGGTGGGAAGGGTGAGGCAGTTCATCTTCCATGTGCAGCTCACAGCTCATGTTCCCTGCTGGCCAACATTCCCAACCCAAGAGCTGTGACCACAGTTAGAAGCAGTTATTTGGAGGATGAAATACTTTGCTAATCTCATAATATTGCATTCATTTTTCCCTTCTGTTGAAGAGGGGCATCCCAGGGAGATCTGAAGAACCAAGCATAAATTTACAGGGTTTGGAGAGGCATGGAAAGCTGCAGTGTTGAATTCAAGTTTTGTTGAGAGCCTTTGACTTGAACCAAGAGGGAGATTTCCCCTTTATTCTCCAGATCCAAAGGAAATCAGTGCAATTTAAGATACTTCAATTTTAAACTTGCCTATTATTTTAAGAATTCAGTTATCTGAGAAAGGGAAAAGGAGATTTTTCATGTTTTAGATTAAAAACAGTAACTTCCTACTTAGAAGGGAGCATCTGACATAGAAACTGAGATGTTCAGATTACAACATATTAACCTATTTTGGGAAGCAGCATTTTTTTATATTAGAAAACCCGCAACTAAACAGAAAACCATCAACAAAGCAAACGTGAGCTCCCAGGTAGCTTTTGTCTGCAGCAGTATGGTCAGGGCTAATGCAGGCTACACTTAAAAACCCCACAAACCCCAATTTATTGCTGCTTCTCTTTGAACGGGGTTTTAGAGTTGTTCTATTTTTCTTGCTTATTTTCCATTCTGTTGCAGCAGGCAATCCTTCTAACCTTCAAAAATGGGGTGAGAGATTAGGATTTTGTTAGCAGATTGACTGCAGCCTAAACATATGTCCTTTGATAAATCATAGCGTCTTTGTTGTTGTCATTCTTGTGCAGCAGCTTTTCCTCCCTAATGGGGTAGTGATTATCTTGCACAGGTATTGTGAGGTTTAGCCGAAAGTCTCTGCTCTCTGGATACAAAGTTTTATAGTGTCATAAATTACATTCTTATTTGATTAAGAATAAACTTATGCAAATGGCATTTAAGAGAAACTGTCCCCAGGCATGTTCCTATAGTTTTAAGTATGGAATTATATTTATATGGCGAACATCAATTAAAGCTTCCCAGCATACTCAGACAGATAAAGTCCTTAAAATGAACCTCCTGCTTGAGAAATTTAAATATTAAAATCCTTTAGAAAGGGTTCTAAGGGGTTTAAAGTTGCAACAAAAGAAAAGTTTTCTGGCATTTAATTTTCTGGCTTTCTCCATGCTTCTATACTAAATTTTCAAGTAGGCTTAGCTATGCAAGCCAGAGATTTACTCAGAGTCACTGGGTGCAGGTTCCTAAATCACCAGCTACTCACAAATTCCATAACAGCTCTTTGCCCTCAGACTACCTTTCTCCTGCCATGGAGCAGAATGGCTGGCTAATTAATAAGTGGAAAAATATTTGGTCTTGATGCTCACCCAAGGCCAGGTTAGTGCAGAAAATAGCTCAGCTCATTAGCCAGGAGCTCATCAGCTGCCAGAAAGTGGGCTCTTACTTCAGTAGCCTGTCTTACAGCAGGGGTAATATCTGTCTCTTATTAGAGATAACAAGTGCTCAGCCCCTATGGCTGTGGGAGCTTTCAGGAGTGACTCAGATCATCAGCTGTGTGAGGTGCTGCAGGAGGAGATAAATGCTTTCTCAGGCTGCTCTCCTTAGAGCTACAAAGCTGAGACAGTGTTGTACCAGCTGTGTCCCTGCTTCTGAGGAAACCTGGGCACCAGCCCAGTTTAAATGCCCAGCCTAAGCCCTTAATGGCAATTATGACACCTGCACTGTCCTCTTCCAAATGATCCTGGATACACCTTGTGCACAGATCACAAGGTTAGTGGTCAAACTGTAGTAGAGGTGCCTGAAAAACGTATGTGTCATCTTTGATTCTCTACCAAACCCTAAAAATCCAGCCAGGGAGGAAATGCTTTGCCTGGAGCACAAAGAGTAGAAGCAAAAGGCTGTTAATCCAGGTAAGATATGTTAGTATCTGGATCATAATATAGCACTGAAGAGCAGGAGGTGGTGTGTGCTTTTCTAAAGATGCTGGCATTGTCTCTGTTTGCATCGAGCCTCTGTGTAAGCAGAACTATGCCCCCTTTGTCCTTTTTTGTTATGTATCTTGTGTTATTGTGTAAAGAAGAGTGCTGGGTACCCGGGTGCTGAATTAGATGAATCTGCCTGATTCTGAACTGCTGCTCCAGCTTTAGGTGGGATTGGCCTCTATGCAGAAGTTACAGTTTTAAGATAGGTGTTCCCAGTAAACTTAGGTGAGCCCATAGAAAAGGCTTTGGGTGGGTTCCTGTTGCTAGTTACAGCAGATCTTATTTTCTGTTTGCTACAGCCACATTTATTGAAAGAAACTGTTTAAATTGGCATATATAAAGTTTCATGGCACTTCTGAGACTTTATTTGCACTGGTCATTCTTCACCATCAGTCAGAACAGCCAGCAAAGTCTGGTTCCAACGTAAATCCGACCAGGAGATGGCAGCGTTGATTCATGCAAGGAATACCCAAAAGTTAGAATGCTTTTCCCTGAACTGACAGAGGAAAGAAATTACTTTAATTTAATTAGAACATACACTGTCTTAGCAATACATAGATAAATGTTAATGAAATAGACCTGTTTTTAGCTTTTGTCCCTGACTGGCTAATGCAAGTCAGTAAATTAAAACTGCACGTAGCTTTTTGTCTAAATACTGGAGTCACCCTTTGACCTGGTAATGATTTGAGACAAGGATTTTGAAATTCAATACCCTCTTGCTCAGAAGTGGTCATAGCATTAAAAAGCTGGAAAGGTAATAGGTGCAAATATTGTCATTTCTGCAATACCTGCTCTGTAAACTATTAATGGCTTTGCTCATAGCTGTAAAATCAGGTTTTCCTAAAGCTTAAATTTCAAAATTCTTGAGCCTTTTGTTTCGGTATTATTGTCTTCCTGCCCTTATGGGATGTATACATGTGCATTGACATTGTGTTACCTGACCTGGTAAATAAGGAAGGAGCTTATAGGGTAGCACCTGAACTTACTTTCCCAGGGTCTTGATTCTGTTTTCTTGCTCCCGTCAAAAGATGAGAATAACTCCTGGCTCCAGAGCTTGCTTGGGAAAATGAGCGTAGCCCCTGTCAATGGGGTGCTGTTGTCTGATGCCCTAATGTCAGCTGAGGTGGCTGAGGGCCCACTGCTGGACCCTCTCCATGGCTGGCACTGCAGATGTCCAACAAGGTCATCCCCAAATCCAGTAGGATGCACCAGGAATGGCCTGTGTTTGGTGGGCTGTATTGTGCTCTTCTGTGGCAAGCAACAGGCTACGTCTGTGTGAACAGCCAAGAGACTGAAAAGCAATTTCCTCCTGGGACCTTGGTGACTGGGGAGCTGAATGGGCCCCCGTGTGAGGCCACGTTACTGTCTGTGTTCCACGCCTGTTAATGCCGTGGTGGATGCAGGTAAAAGCGTGGATGTGGGCAGGTGCCGTGGGACAGCTGCACCTTTCACTCTTCTATGCCCTTTGCTTATAACTTTCATGTCTGAAAATTGAGGTGTGGACTCTCTGGTGCAGTGTTATCATACTGGTGCTGCTTGAACACCCTTATCCAAGAAAGCAAAGCCTGGAGACGTGAGCTGTGTTCTTTTACCTTTGGCAGCCTTACCTGGAAGGCGCTGCAGTGATTGAGATCTGAACGTGATAGAGCTGAGTTTTCTCTGCACCCGCCCGTCCAGGCTGTTACTTTTTTAATAAGATACATGTGAACTTAATCTTGCATACTTCCCTTCAGAGACCTGTTCCCCACATCAAAAGGCTGCTGGGGTTGTTATTGATAGGAAGGTGCACGTGCAGGAACAAACAAGGTAACACGTTGTAAGTTCAGGTGCGTAGCGAAAATGTCACCGTGCAGTCTGATGTTGGCAGCTGCAACTCGTGGCTTTTTGAATACCAAAAGTGCCCTATGGAGCCAATCTGACAGCACTGCCCGGGTGACATGAGCCTTTATTTCCTTTCAGAGCAGCACAATGTAATCATTGTTTTTGTTCTTGTGCAGCCACAGACTCCCTTGTAAGCGCAAATTCAAATGGAAGAAACATCAAAGTTAATTTGAAATGAAATGCATCCCAAGTAGTCCGGGGGAAATGGAGACATTACTTTGTAGCCACCCTTCTCCTGCCAAAACTGCAGCACCCCAGATGTCAGGAAGCCACGCTGTGCTCTTTGTCTGGTCTTGATTGACTAGATTGTTTTCATCCCAGCCTTTTTAAAGCTTTCCTCCCGCCTCCATATTTTTAAGGAATAAAAAGCTAATATAAGGACATGGAGTGTTATGAAGCATGAAGTTCTATAAATATTTATGCTGAACTATCAAAAAACTTGACAGTTCTTATTTTCTTGACAGATTGGGGTCACTTGTTATTTTTGACCCTGAGAATTGAAGAGCATATGGAGTTAGATCTGTTTGTAATGACTTTTCGATATTGTTGTCCGGTAAACTTGTAGGAATATAACAGGATAACAGATTTTTTCTTGGTGTCTTTGTGAAAATGAAACTTAAACCTTGTACTGTGTTAGCCACAAATGACCACTCAAGTTGCTGTCTCTGTGTAATCTCCAGTGAATTCCTGTACTTTCTCTGGCACACATGGATTTTCCAGTTAGCTGCTTGGTTTGCCACTTCAGATGGGCAGCTTTCACCTGGGCTGCTCTGCATTTGAAGTACTCCGTGATCACCCGTATGTCTAGGAACTACAGTGTGTTCTTGAGCCCAGCACAGGATGGTCTCAAGGCAGGTTAAAAATCTGGCAAAGGCCTGTGGTGTCTGCAGTGTTTTGCCACCAGTCCCGTCACTGCTTTAAGTATCTCTGAAGCCAGCTGAAGACAAACTCTGCTTAACAGTTTAAATGCTGATGAATAGGCATTTTCTAGAGAGATGAGGCTTATAACTGGTATAGCCACGCTTCAGGATCCTCATTCTATGCACACGATGTGCACACAAACTTAACCCCTACCTGAAGCCGAAGTGGCAAGTGAATGTTTAAAATCCAAGCCTGGCTTTTTCAGCAAAGCTGGAGGTTTGTGGCAGCAGCCACATTATTACACCCAGCTGCAGAGCCTAGTAAATTCATCTGTAGGAAAGGATCAATCCAGTGCTTTTCCTTGAATGAAGTGTGGTGTGTATTTTAAGGTAAACCTTGGAATATGTTCTGTCTAAAGCTGACCAGAATGTCTCCCACTATCGGTCACTAGAGGGCACAAAGGAATTGCCAAAGAAAAGTTTGTTGTTCTTATAGTCCTGAATCTCCACTTTAGATCTGTGAAAGTAGGGGGAAAAATTCCTGTGACTGCCAAAAGACAGGATGGCTTCAAACTTTGGTTTTATCAGTGGTATTCTCCACCCAAATCTACTTGTGTTTTCGAAGTTAAAAATTCCAAGGGTGCTTCCATGTTCCTGTTAGTATAATTTTGTGGTCTGAAAGTACATGGCACTCAGAGCAAATACATAAGCTGCTCAGGAACAGCTTTTAAGTCCTATAATTAGAAACCTGATTTCCTCATTTGTCAGGTTTCTCTTCTTGGAAGAAGTGTTTGCCATATGAAGAGGAAGGCAGCAATTTCTCCCTGAACCTCTGGTTCTTTTGCAGGTTGCCTGTCTCATACGGGTTCCATCCGAGGTCGTCAAGCAAAGGGCTCAGGTTTCCCCTTCCTCGAGCACTCTCCGGATTCTCTCCCACACCCTGTACCATGAGGTGAGTTCACAGCAAAATTTCTAAAAACTTTCATCCTTCCCACTCAGTGCCATACATGTCCAGAAGTATTCCTACAACTTTATTCTAGTTCTGTGCTTTCCCTGCACTTTCCCATCTATTCTTCTGTTGTTAAAAGTGATCAGCATGTTATGATTGAGGAAACCAAACCCTCACCTCCCCCTGGGGCATGCACTTACATGCATGCTCCAAACAACTCTTTTTTCTCTTCTTTTTATATGGGGTACCTACATTTAAAGAGGAGGAAAAAAAAGAAGATTTAGCTTCCAGGTTCCAAAGCTCTGCTTGTATTTATGCAAACAGTCCTTGTCTGGGGCAGCAGGACATTGAGTCTCTGTGTGTACTTTGCTGAATGGTTCCCAGTTTTTGAAGCAGGCTTTGGAGGGGATGTCCAAAAGGCACCATTTCACAGAGGCTCTGTAGGAGCCAGGAGGAACTCTGGAAATGAGTGCTCATCCAGTATTGGTTACTTTTGAAAAATAAGGACCTTTGTCTTCTTTTCAGGAATTAATGCTGTTCCCTCTTGTAAAAACCTGTTCACGGCTGTTTTAGCAGCGTTTCACAAGGGGGGATTTTCAAGCTGCGTTCCGTAAGAGAAAGCGGCTCCTGAAAACAGTGTGGGGCAAAACATTATACACATTTCCTGAGTGTAAAACCCGGGGAAAGGAAGACATAAATATGACCTTTAAATGATCCACTTGATTTTTATTTGCTTTCAAATGAAAACTATTGTGATAACCCTGCTCAAGAGGGTCACTAGAACTTCTTTCTGTGACTTGATCATTCTGCTTTAAAAGCTGATTCTGTCAAAACCATATGTTTTTCCCTTTCCATATAGCTGGCCAGAGAACCATAAGCCTTTCCAAACACTTGAATTAAGTGCCCTATAATAATAAACAACATAATTTTATATACACTTACTAAATAAGTTTTAATTGTTTTGAGTATTATCAGCTGGTTAAAAATGTAAAACATTTGTCTTGATAAAGGCTCTGTATCAAGGCTAAGGAGGTGAAAATAAAACCCTCTGGCCCTGTAAATAATGGACTACAGTATACAGTGTCATAATCAATACAGTCAATTTGAAGCTGAGGTGTGACACTTCAGGACTGTAATGCTTGCCTCATAATCACCAATAAATTGTGGTCTTTGACAAACTCATTCCCTGTGGATGATGCTTTCTTTTGTTGGTTTACAGGGTATTCAAGGACTTTATCGGGGTTATAAAAGCACAGTATTAAGAGAGGTAAAACACTTGTCTTTTTCTCTTTTATTTTTTTTTCAATTGATTCCTTTGCCTCACTTAGTTTTTAACAAGAGATAATAGTACAATTGAGATCAGTTGCTCTAACCTTAAGCTTTAAATCCCAGTGTATTTCATTCTAGGTAAGTTACCAGCCTGTAGTTTAAGTACAATACTGATAATGAGCTCTAAGAAAACCTTTGATACATGCAAAAATTCATTTGCCATCACGTCTCCCAGTTCTGTTACTGCTAAATTGAAAAAGGGTGGAAAGGTATATGTTAACATGAGAAAACCATAAACTAAAGTACTGGAAACTTTCTCAAGTCTTGTGATTGCATCATGTGAACTATATATGCCAACAATGGTGAACTGGTGGCATCAGGCCAAGTTTAGCACAGACAGATTTAGGCTTTCTTTAAATATATTTGTCAGCAGATGCCAAGGGATTATTTGTCATCTCTATATAGAGAGGATTGTGCTCTCTCTTCTTTTTTTTTTTTTTTTTAATTTGTGAAAGAAATTCATTTATTCCCCCAGTCTGTAGATTCGCGATGGCATTACTTAACTCTAAGAAAAAAAAAAATAGGGCTAAAAGTATTTTGACCTGCTTGGAAGAAAATAGTTCCTAAACTAAAATCTTTTCATAAATGTACTGTGGATTCCAGGATTAGTGTCATGGAAGTGTTTGATATGCTGTGTGGACTAAGGGCAGATTATAGAAGAAGTAGAAAAACCTACTGATAAACTCCCAGTCTAAAATTGTTTCAGTATCAGATCCCAGGAGGTCATCTTTTGACAAAGCAGAAGCTGCATCATGTATGTGTACCTCAAATAGAGAGATCAGGCTCGGTTCCTAGGAAAACATAAAATCACAGAAAGGTTTGGGTTGGAGGGGACCTTAAACCCACCTTGTTCCACCCCCGCCTTCCAGCATCCCAGGTTGCTCCAAGTCCCATCCAGCCTGGGGACCACTTCCAGGGATGGGGCAGCCACAGCTTCTCTGGGCACCCTGTGCCAGGGCCTCAGCACCCTCACAGGGAGGAATTCTTTCCTGGATGTAACTGCACACAGGCAGTGCTGCCCAGGGAGGGTCTCTGTGTGACGTGTTTGATGTGGTGTGTGTGCGTTTGTCTTCTCCTTGCGTAACTCAAGTGAATAAAGCAGGTTTGGATCTTCCCTCTTTTGTTTTAAATGCAGGCTCAGGTCTGTTGTCTGTGTTGCCATTGATAATAAGGCCAGTTGCAGCGGCTTTTTAATCTTCATTCAATAGCTCTGCTTTTAAAAGCCTTTCTTCATGCTGAAAACTGTTTTCAGGACAGTTACGTTGGCCAGCTCTTGTTACAAGTACAGAATAAAGATGGGTATTACCTAAAATAAGAAACACCAAACTTAGTGTTCCTTAAAGTGCTGACAAATGCTAATGCACTGCGGTCTATTTTAGCAGTTTTGAGTGTTTAAAAAATTAGTTATTTGTGCAGAGGTGACACCTGCTTTTCTGAAATGTAACCCCCACCATAGCTTTGTCCTGTACTTATTTTCTGGCTCACTAAACATGTTATTCACTCAGATTTCATTTGCAGACAGGCAAAAAAAGCCAATGAATACGAATCATTTTGATTTCTCTGAGGGGTTCTGAATAAATGAATAAATTTAGATCCCATTGACTACAGATTTTGCATACTAACAGGTAGATAAAGCACATGGTTGCTACTGTGTGCTATTCTCCTTAAAATTTGTTTTGACATATGTCAGGGTGGTAATTAATTTGCAGACCATATTCATGGCACAGTGTGTGACCCTGCTGAGATAACTTTGTTTACTCAAAATGGCAACACTTTGTTGGAAATTTAATGGGGGTCCTCTCCATTATGTATATTCATAAAAGATCCTTCAGAACTGATTTCAGTTGAAGTATTGCTTTTTGGGAGAATCTGTCCAACAGAATGAGAAATAAATGATTACCAAATGAAATGTGCTTTCTCTTCAAAATGAAACAAATCATAGGTGATGTTTAAAAAGAAAAAAATATCTTTGAATTTAACACTGTTAAGACTGATGCATTTTTCTGACACCAAATTTTGTAAAGCAATGTCCAGTCGAGTAACAATGGCTTTTTGCACCTTCAGCGGGAGCTGTTGTAACCCTGACATTTAATCTTGGTATTTTTCTTTCTCTTTGAGTACACTTCTTCCTTTAGGGGAAATCTTTATTTTCAGATAAAAATCTATATGAATTCATTATTGGACACATTCAGGTAGCTACATAGCATATATAGACTGATAATTAATTCCAGCTGACTTTTATACTTACAAGGTTTGTTTACATGCTTTGGTTCTCTACCTACACAAAACCCTTTGTTTAGTTAGAATGGAGTGGGAATTTTTGGATAGAGGGTCTTCAATACATGATTTTTCAGTAAAAAAAAAATTGGAAGAGGCTGGGAATATTGATGCTTTTCAGATGATGATATTCTTGTGCTGGCAAAGTTCTTGAGCTAGAATTTAAGAAACGTTAATTTTAGCTGTTGCATTGGGATAAAATTTTGTGTATTATATCAAGCAGATTTCTGGACAGTGATCTGCTTACCAGCTGATTGAATTTCAGTGAAAATAAGTCTGATTATAAATGGAGTGTGGTGTGGAAGCCTCATCTTCTTGCTTTAGCATAGCAGATCTCTTCAGGACAGCCTTACTCTGCTCCATGTAATTGGCTTTAGCTGCTGTGCTGGCGCAAAGTAGTTGTTTCATCCTTCATTTTTGATTCTCTTTCTCACTTATCCCCTTTATCTTCTCAGAATGCTTTCTGAGCAGATGGATATTAGAAGAGAAAGAAGATGGCTAAGTATGTAATGCTTTTGGAAATAACTTTGAGTGAACCTCCAGGCTTGAAAGTTTTGGCTGTGACTCTTCTCACCTTTTTGGTGCCTCTTCTCTCACATCTCCATTACATTTTGGTCTTTACATCTTCCTTTGATGTAGCTATACTGAACTAATCCTAAAATGGAAAGGGAGGTGAGATACAGTGCATCATTCTGTTGGCAGTAGAAGCCTGAAGGAGACATCTGTGCTCCAAGAGGAAGGCTTTTGTAATAAAGCACAAAGTGGGAGTATGGTTATTAGGTTGCTCAATGAGACTTTGAATAAATGGCAGAAATCAGAGGCTGTGAAATTATGTGGAATTCCCATGATGTCATTTCCAAAGCAAATCCAAGTGAGAATTGCCCCTTCCTATGACTGTAGTGTACCAGTGTGCACCAGTGTGGAAACTGGATCATGCTACTAAGATCAGTCAATGAACAGGTAAATTTATTCACGTTTTCCACAACAGAGACAAGTTAACTGGTAAAATTTCCAGCCATCTCATAATAAGGCAGGAGCAGACTATAAATCCACTGCAAATCCTTTAGAATTCCTAAATGGGAATGGAGTTCTGCTGCTGAGATCTTATATAAGCAAATGGAGCCAGATTTTTAATTCCTGCATAATTCATTTTATTAACTATGACCAAGTAGAACATCTGTTAAAATTCCATAATGTTCAGTTCATGGGAAAAAGAAAGAAACTCCTGAGTTCCCATTGGAGCTCTTCCATTTCCGTTAGTGTTACAGGACTCCAGCAGATGTCTTAGAGGACGTTGTTATGAATGAGGGGACAGCACAAAAGAGAAGGAAGTGCTTTGTCCAGTTTCCCTGCGTACAGTGAGTTACTTCACTGGCAAGTCTGTGTGCAGGTTGCAGCTTCACAGTAAATGTGGTGTCCCTTCTGTCCTGAATTACCGTGGTTTGGAAGAAGTGAGCGAGTCCAGAGTGGGTGTTCTGTGTGCTTTTAATCCAGTTTGTCACTTGTAAAAATATTGCAGATGGACTCTAGCTTGGAAGTAGATTCAAAAGGAGCTAAATTAATATTAAACTTTCTTAAAGACAAAGGGGATGGAGAATGACTGGCTCTCTGTAACTCACAGATGTCTGGGAAAGAGACTGAGAGTCACTTTCAGATGTCAGTCTGTGCAGGTAGCCCTGGCTGAGCTTGTCCTCTGGGTAGACTTTTCTGAGACAATTCAAACTCTGCCGGTGCTGGCCTCCATTCAGAGGGAGGTGGCAATGATGCTTTACTTGTCAATGTTGTTTCAGAACTCAGAGCTCTGAGTTTGAAAGGAAACCACTGACAAACCTGACTCCGCTTGGGCTATTGGCCTTGCTTTAGGTGAGATAGCAGAGTTGTCACTTTGGGGAGTCCCATTCTCTAAGTTAATGCAGCTGAGGGTTGGTTTGGGGTTTCTGTGTTTGTGTTTTTCCCTTTAGTATATGCAAGGCAGAGCCCTGAATGGATAAAGGCAGCTGCTGCTGCCTTGGGAGGGAGAGAATGATATAATAACTTTGGGAGGAGAAGGACAGCCAGTTCAAAGTGTGCTGTGGCATTAGTGAGTGGCAGCAGTGGGACAAACAGCAAATTCCAGAGAGCCAAGGAGAAACAACATCTCCTGAGGAGGAGGTACTGCTTGTTGTGTGTGTTCCACAGAACTGCTGTCCTTTTACAAGGTGTGTCTCAAAAGGGCTGTGGAGGACCTGCAGTGCAGCCTTTGAGGATAAGGAAGGAGGTAGAAGTGGAAAAATGCCAACAAAAAAACCTTCTTAAACAACTTACTGCCTGGAAGGGGGAAACTAAAGCAACTGGCAGCAACATGGGCCTTAAAGGCACACCTGCTCGCATTTTCCTAATTTTAAAGGAATTAAATTTTTTAAAAATTTAAATTGTTGGTGAACAAAGGATGCCGAGGGAGGTTTGTATAAAAATGTAAAACCCAGCTAAGATATGTTGACCTTGTTGACTGAGGGTTGGAGGGGATTTTCAGTGTGCTCAACAGGGCACGCTGCAAACAGGGAGTCCAGTTTGTTTATCCATTTAAGGTAGTTTTGCATGCTTTTCTTTTGTTAGGACATCTTTATATAAATATCCTGTTCTCTGAGCTGTTAGGGGGGTTTTTTAAAGTTTATCTCTGTTGCTGTAGGACAGAAAGAATGCTATTAATACATTCTTTCACTTGCACAATTAAAACTTTGATCTTTTGTCATTCTCTGTGTATTACAGAGCAGATGTCGATAGAAATAGGCAAACAGGACACTATCTTAATACAATATTTGGAAAAATAAACATCCTCCTTAGTGAAATATGTGCAGTATCTGTCTTTTGTTACCTTCTGGAAAACTGAGCTGGCTTTCTCTTATTTTGTGACTCTAGATAGGTTAGGTTTAACCAGGAATTTACCAGGCAGGAATTGTAACACTGCTTTTTGACTTTTACTGAGCAGCCAGCGTATCTTTGGCTTGGGTATTTCCATATAGAACATTAGCAGTCTCATGAAAGGGATGGGGGCTGTAAAATGGATTAACGAGCTTTGTGGAAACTTGTGCAGAACTTACGTGACTTAGTGATTAATGGGAGGAAGTTGAAAGATAAGTCCCTGCTTCCTACTGTAACATCATTTTGTCTTGGAAAGCCCATCACTGGAGTTGTATCAGCTCTTGTATCACTTGTATCATTCTAGGTATCAATATTCAGGGGGTTTTCATTTTGAGGGGCCTGTGAGGGTTAAAGGTAATTCTTGAGGGGTAGGAGCAGGAGACAAGTCTGTGCTCTGGGATAAGGCCTCAGGCACACCCTGGCTTGTGACCTGGAACACCAATAAATGGATAAAATGAATAACTCTGCTGCTGTAGGTTGTGCTCATTACTTTCTCCCTGCAAATGCTGGAATAGTACTTGGAGATGAAAATGGAGATCTCACAAAGCAGTTGTAAATGACTTTTACAGACTACAAAGTAACCCTGGTTTTCCTAATTTACCAGTTGTGGGAAATAGGTTTTGTGACACGCCTGAATGGTGGGCTGAATCCTAAAGTGAATTCCTTGAAGTTTGGGGGGAAGGAATGGGGTTTTTTTGGCTTTTTTTGGTCAAGCATGTTTACAACCAAGGTGTTCTGGTTGAACACTCTCAGGCCAGGTGCAGTATCCATATAGACTGGCCAGAAGCAGAATTCAGCCATCCTTGGTGCCATGGATGTGCTGTTTACCAATGGAGCACACAGTTACTGCATCTCTCTGACATCAGTGGGTTTATTCAGATGAAAAGAATTCCATATATGCAGAGTATTTCTGCATTTTGAAAGCTACAGTCTCGCATCTGGGGTCTTTGAACAGAAAAACACTTGGAAAGCCATGTGCACTAAAAGCACGGTGTGTGATTTGATAATGCAGATTCTTTCCAGCTGAATGTGTGTGCAAGCAGAGTCTTGCAGGAAGCGTGTCCTGCTCCAGGCTTCCAACAAAGATACCATTTCCATACATTCTCAAAGCAGCTTACTAAAGTGTTTCTGCAAATGCAGCATTCATGGTGTAGGAATGTGTTTAGTGGGTGGGTAGCAGCACTGTGGGCAAGAACCAGTTGGGAAGAAAAGAATACTGTGAAGAAAAAGTTCTGGTTTTCTTTGTGCTGTGATATTTTTGTTTCTTCTGTTGATTTGTTTTTGTTTTCTAAATAACCTAGAAACTCTATTTGCTATACTGATTGCTTTGATTTTTACATCTTTCACAATGGTTTGAATTTTTGGCTGAGTGGTGGCTTTTAGTTTTAATTCCTCAGCCGCATTCCAACATGGGCCACTGTATTTTGTCTGTCTGAATTCTTTCTGTAGGTCTCAGTTCCTGTTTTTCTAAGTTTTAGAGTAATCCTGCTGATGGCTGGAGGGTTGCTGGGCTCTATCTGGTGAAGGCCACGTTTCGTTGGTGGGTAAAGCAACTTCGGTGTGTGTGTGCTGAAGTGGATAATTCTCTAACTCTAGAAAGATATATATGTGTAGGGCATCTGTTTATATAAAATATGTATGAATATACACGTGGATGCTTCTATATGTAAAATACGGTATTGCTTTTAATAATTTCTTGTCAAGGGTCTTGGACTCTGAAGCAACTAGTCCTGTAAACGTGTGTGATTGGTCTGGAACAGCAAGCAATTTAGCAATTTCCTGAAAGTACAGGACTGTTTTTCAAGGATGAAATTCTTGCCTGAAGTAGACCAAAACATGATTTTATAGTGGAAGACTTCCACTTGCAGGATCACGCTGCTGTCAATATTAATAGCACTTACCTGCTTTTCATACTTAGGCTACTATTATCTGGTTTCTCTGCACCTGCTAAAAACAGAAACACAGTTAAAAGAATCAGCAGTCCAAGAACTGAATCTGTAACCCAAAGATTACGGTGAAGGTGGTGTGAAAAAGAAATCAGATCTATGGCAGAGAGCTTATGTAATTTATCAATTATGCTAATGATTGGAAGAATGGCTCGGGAGGCGCTTGTGAGAGTGTGCCACAAGAACAGTTCTTCCAAGTGCTTAAGGCACATCATACTTCAATTATTTTGAAAGTCTACCTGCTTACTATCTATCAGGAAATAGGAATTGATCCCACTGTTTTGAGTGCAGGAGAATTTCCTCAAAAGAGAAAACACTGAAAGCCGTACCTCGCTGCAGGATATTTTAGCGGATGGAATACATGAAACAGCTTTCTTAGCTTGGTGAAAGGGGAATCTCGGGAGTGCGGCGGGAATTCATCCTTGCAGTTGATGCCCGAAAGATAGGCTGGAAATAAATCCCCATAGACTGACGTCTATAGAGCAGGTATTGTTTACTGCAGTGCTGGTGGCGAGGGGGATTTCTCCTCCTAACTCACCCACCCTTGTCAAGTGGGGTGGCATATTTATACAGTAAAATTTCGCTACAGGTTGCTATGTCATTACAGCAGCATCACATACGCGCCCAAACTAATTTACATAGCATGATCTCATGGTTATTAGATAATTCTTTGCACTGTGCACCTCCCCAATTCGGGGGTCTTAGTGGGTCTTTGATGAAGGCTTCTAAAGTCTTCTTTGCACTTGAACTTTTCAACTTTGTCTTCGAGGCATGCGCAGTTATGATGCTCTTTGGTCCATCTGGTCTTAACCGGTCTAAATTCTTTGTTTTGTGGATAATTGGCTTTGGCTTGCCAATTCCTCATTAGTACTACACTTACTTACCTCTAAAGCNGTATGATTCAATAGAAGGCTATGTTTCAGGTTATACTGACATTCTTCAAGTCACATTGATAAAAAGTCATGTTTTGGGTTATATTGATATTAAGGTTACATAGATCTCTTATAACCCAAGCTATATAAGCACTTTGTTGTTGTGACCCGAGTTACATAGACATCACAGTGAACATTTTGGGCAGGCGAAGGCAGCCGAAGTGCGTTCGCGTCCCTCGGTGGCTGCGGCAGTTCCCGCGGGCGGACAGCAGAGCGCAGCAGCGCCCGGGAGCCGCGGCAGCGAGTCCGGGCTGAAGCTGCGCCTCCTGGAATCGATGCTGTAACCCCGCCTCTCAACACACCTGCAAAGGAAACTCACATCTCGAATGTTGGTGATTTGATTCTGGGAACTAGCCCTGTTGAATCTCCGGGGACTGACTTGTGTGAGGAAATGGAGTGAGGTATAGCTTGGGAATGATTTTATGGGTTCCTATTTTTTAGCTTTGATGAGGTTTTCATTTGATATGACTAGATTATATAAGTTCTGTAGCATTCCCCATGTATTCTTGCCCCACGGAATAATGCCCATGTGCCATGAAGAAGAGAAAGGAGGATGTCTGATCCCAACACCTGGTGCTGAGACTTCATGGGCTGTGAAATCAGCTATTTCAAATTTTACTTCAACATCAGTTTCTGTTAGTATTCTGCATTTCTTTAGCTTATGTGTTTCTAAGAAAAATAAGCTTTTTCTAAGAAAGATACTATTAAATTTACAATCTTTGGGATAATGTGGTGGGCACCTTAATCTGAAGATCTCCTGTCACTTCTTAGTGACAATGTAGTTGGAAATGCATGTGGGAGGTGAAGCAGGGTGGTAACATGATTTTCATAATTTTTATAGAAACTTAGGCAAAGCAGGCCTGGTGTGTGTACTGCAGATGGAAACAGTGTTATTAAACCAGGCTCTTATCTCACTTTTATTTTTTCTGTTAACTTTATAGAAGCCAATAAAGCGTAAGCTCTGCACATTTTCTTTTTATGTTGGTTGAATATGTGAAAATTGTGTCCTTGCTTTTCAAAGCCAGCAGGTCTAGAGTTTGGCCTGAATGTCTTGGCATCACTCTGCAATGCTTGGGTCCCTCTGCCAGATCTGGCTAGCCCAGGCTTGAATCTTTCCCAGTTAAAGGCTGCTAGTGATGCACAATATGTGACATGGATAGATTTCTGTCCTGAGGAGACTGAGGCATCTCAATGCTGTTTCAGACAGAGCAAAGCCTCAAAAAGAGAAAGAATCATAAGCCAGGATACTACCCCTGCTTTCCCATGGGAGAACAGCCAGTACATTGTATTCTGTGTTTGCATTTGGCATTGTACAGTCTCTTAATGGGAAAGAGAGGGGCAAATAAAGAAGGTTCCATGAGTATCAGAATAAAATAATATGCTCATACCTCAGTGGGAGGTTATCTGCTCCCTTCTTGCTTTTGCTGATATGAAATCCTGAAGTGCAATAAAGCATTTTAGGAGGCTCATGAAATACAAGACCATAAGGCACTTAACTGAATCTTGTCTTGCTGACTTTAATGTACTGAATGCCAATTAAAGCAAAATTTAGCCCATTATTAATTTTGCCACTGGCTACATACCTTACAAGTTTTGAGTGGATGTTTCTTACCCCTTTTTCTCCAACCTTCCCAGCATTTTGCCTCCTGGCCTGTGCAGCTGTGCTGCTGATATCTTTTCTATTTCTGGAAATGACCCATGCAGTTAGGTCAGTTTGTTTTAGCCTCACTCCTTGTTGCTGAAGTGGAATAGCACATTTCCCCTAACTGCATGAAAGCCAAGGTAGACAATCTTGATAAATATGATTAATGGGCCTCTCTGCTTTGCTCTGCAGCTGAAGGCTTCCTGAGATCCTGTGTCAGCTGTGCAACAGCTCCCCAAACCAACCTTTGCATAGAAAGTATGTCTCAGGTTCAATTATGTTGTTAAAGGTATTTTTATTCCCAGATTTTGCTGTAGGAAAGTCTTTGCAATTGAAATACAGTAATAAGAGTCTGAAGATGTATTACTGGCAGGAAAAGCAGTTCATAAATATTGGTGAGTTTGGATTTCTTAACTCAGTCCTGTTACCTAGAGATTTGTTTGTTATGTTTCCCAAGACGGAAGTTAAATCTGGGGTTAGTGAGGTGTTGAATTCCTTGTCCTGATCAGCAGGACAGGAGCTATTATGGGAGATAGTGACAAGTGGTGGCAGCTTTTAGTCAATTGTAACTTGTCAGTACTTGGGATATATTTGTAAGTTACTGTTATGTTTATCTCCCATAATGTGATTTAAATGTGGTATTCATAGAATTTGACAGAAGATACTTTCTGAAGTATTGTCAGAAGGAAAATGAAATTATCATATTATCTTGGTGCAAAATGTTATCTAGAGACTCCAGCAGTGAAGCAACTGCTCCTTCACAAATGGAATTAAAGAATATGGGGGGAAAAATACCCATAAAATAAAATGTGTGATTGGTATTAAGGAACATTGAGCTTGCACCTCTCTGGTAATCAGCAAGCACTCAAATTTGTGAGGATATTCTGCAAGTTGTCCTTAAAACTCAGAGCCTCTGCATGTGGGAATTGCTGGCTGCAGCGCAGGCTGGATCCATCCAGCTTTCCTGGTGACTGTTCTGCCATTGTAATTGCAGCACAGCAGCACTCTCAATAATTGAGTACAAGCCTTAATAGCAAATAATCCTCTTGAAGTTGTTCCCCCTCCACTGCAATCAGAGGAGAGCTTTGTTAAGGCATTAACTAACAAATTAGCTACTAAATACTGGTAATAACCTATTTCCCAAAGATTGCTTTTTAATTATAGCCTAAGCTGTGTGATTCCTGAAATCACTTCTTTGGCAAACCAGGGTTTGTGATCATTTCCAACCACAGTAACTAACTGGCAAAAAAAAGTAGTTTTTAAGTCTTTACTGATATCTGAACAGATTTTGCTTCTATATTGCTGCCTGCGGAAATACTTCATCAGTGTTTCTTTTCACTGCTGTTAGTAGTTCAATTTAAATGTATTAAGCTGTGCTGTGAAATTATTATTTTAGTTTTACTTCCACGTACAATATGTGGCTTCATTAGATTTTTAGATAGTGTAGATATTTTTTCACTTAACTGTTACAGGAAGCTTTTCCTGTGAGGGAGGAGGAATTAACCACTTTATTTTTTTTATGTATTGGCTAATGCAAACTATTTATTTTGCTAATCTGTGTTGCAATAACTAATTAGCAAAGTAAATTATGTTTCGGCTTTGGCACGTAGGGATTTTTTTTTTGGTATATTGATTGTTTTCCTCCCCAGATTTCAATAAAGGCTTCACGTCTTCCAATATATCATTCCCCTTCCCTTCAAACCTGACTTTTTCATAAGGGAGCACAGCCGTCAGAATTGGCAAGCGTCAAGCTTGATAATTAGTTCAATATAGTGACCAATTCTGTGAATTAGGAGTTCAAAGCAACACATGGACATGGATGAAATCAGATTTTGGCATTTCTCACTTAGATTGTTTCAGGACACTGCTGGGGCTTCTTTGATCTGTAAATAACAACTGCGGTTCAGTGTCTTACTTAAAATACATCAAACGCATTCATGACTTTTGCTTTTACATGTAGATCTGACTTCTAGTTACAGTTTTGGATCAGACTAATAAAACTGTTCATGTTTTGAGATTTCCTAGAGAAAGCTACCAAAGATAGCTCTACTCATTTTTTATATTTTAAGAAAAGCAGCAAAGACCTCTCTGGTGTGATGTGCACCCCAGACTACATCAACAGATGCTTTGTGAAGTCAAAAGTGACCATTTCCTGTAGTGCAGATCTTCTACAACTTCTTGGGTGTCTTCCTCTCCTCTTTCAGCTAAAACAAGTGAACCAACGGTTTATTTTCACTGTGGTAATCTCATTTCCCTGCTGTATCTTGCACAGACCAGTGGTTTTGCTAGTTCTGAACTTTTTGGGGGCTTGAAGTGTGCTGTGCCAGGCAGCAGCCAAGCAGCTGGAGATGACTAGTCAGGCTCTATGTGCTACTCCTGAAAGATACACACAGGTGCTGACCTAGTTCAGTAAGAGTCACTGCCTTTCAGTAGTTGGGTACCTGCACTACCCCTGGGCTTATCAGTTGGTTATGAAAGAGCTGTATGATTTCTTGGTAGCAAAAGAATGTGGGGAATTACGGCTTCTCGGTGTTTTACCATCAGCTTTCCAGCTGAGTAACTCCATTCCTCTAATTTGACTCCCAGTGTCTGGCTTAGAAAAGCTCAGCATCCAGGCATGGTGCAGTGGGGCTTTTCTGGTCCAGAGTTCTGTAATTGCCCAAGTTCCACACAAACAGAGTAGTGTGTGGTTTGGGGTCTACTGAGGTAGAAAGATCTTCTCCTATACAACCCTTAATATACAACTCAGTGAAAATTCACTGCAACCCTCCAGCCCCCCCAAAAATCATAAGCCTGAAACTTAGCTGAAAGACAAGCTTCTTGTCTAAGCATCCCTGTCCCTTCTCTGGTTATAATCCCTTGATATCTCACACGTGGAGCTTTTATTTCTGTGGGTGGCAGGAGACAAAACCCAAGCAGGCAGGTTAGATTTTGCCTTACAGGATTAGCCCTGTGTTCTGTCTGGTATCTTGTCTCTCCTTGGGAGCAGCTGTGGAATCCTCAGGAAAGGCAGGAGGTAGGAAAGGTGCCCTGCTGTGTCTCAGGCTCACAGCTGGCAGCTGTTACAAGACAAGCATTCAACCTCCCTTCAGTGAGTCCTTGTTCTTACCAGCACCCCTGACAAAAATGACTGTAGGAATAGGTACTACAAATCCTAAACTTTCACAGTAACCCTTTTAAATGAATGCAGCTGGCTTAGAGTCTTCTTGCACCAATGACTGATATTTTGAGGGGGAGGCAGCTTACATTTATTATATGGGAAAACAAATTATCCTTCCTAGTTATTCCCCATCTATCTTTCCCTTCAAGACTCTGCTCCAAAACATCCTTGTTTATTTCTGTATCTTGCCTTGCAAAACATCATCTTACACAGATAAACTTTGAATCTCTGAGGGCCAAATCATGCTCCCATCACTGTTCTCCTGCTGACTTCCCTCTCAGCAGAGCTGTGGGCTGACAAGTTGGGTCAAAACACAAGCCCTGTATGGCAGAGGCTTCTGCAGGGTGGCTGCACGATGGTCTCTTACCTTTGCTGCCAAATCTTTTGAAAATTGCAGATCATTGTCCAGAAATAATAACCAGAAGAGCATCTAACAAAGCCGTGGACAGAGACGATGTTTCAGAAAGAAATTCTCACCATGAAAATTCTTGGCAGCTTTGGCACAGCTTCATCCCACACCTGTCGTGCTTGGCAGAGGTTTTCACTTCTGCATCAGGGCAGGTAAAAAAGCTGTACACATCCAAAACACCCTGAGTTATGTAGGTATAGTGTGATATTCCCCAATGTATTTACCTTTTTAGGGCTCTGAAAAATACGCACGTTTTCCGAGTGCTTACACTCCATCCTGAAGTAATGAGTAGGAATTCCATTTTGGATTCACAGCACTGTTACCAATGCTCTCTCATTGTTTTTTCACTTTGCTTGTAAGTCTAGATGTGTGTTTAATTTGTTAATTTTGAATTTTAGATGGTTGAGAGATGCTTGTTCTGAATATTTAATGGTACTAACTGTTCTTTTGAGAGCATGTATTATCTGAAGGAATGCAATTAGAAACTAAGCCCAGGAATTTCTGTAGCAGGTCAGGCACTTGTGGCCTCAGCTGTCATTGACTGGAAGAAGAATAAAGCTCACAATGCTTCTGCAGATTACTGAAGCATCCCCTTCCCTGATGTTATGATACAGGTCATACGCTCTGTTGAGAGACAATATGAATGTGCCTGGTGGATAAATGTTCTCTGGGTAAACTTGGATGTTACTGTTTCTTCTTACCTTTTATGATCCACATCTCTCAGACTGATGTGAATATGTGAAGTATGAGCTGCTTCGAAGAAACAGAAGTGTGTATACATCTAACAACCATGGAAAAAATGTCTGAGGCATGAACTGGATGCTGTGGTAAAGTTTCAAACACCAGCCAGCAAAAGAGCCCTGATGTGTTTGTTTTCGTTTCTGTACTTTTGAGAGCCTATTTCATGATTGCTGGTGCTTGATTCAGAATTTTAGGAGGGTATTTGAAGAAGACAGTGTCTCATTGCCAGTCAAGAGGGTGGTGAACCACCGTGGCCTCCATGACTGAGGGCAAACTCACCTTGCCTACGTAGAGTCCAGATGCCTGTGAAAGAAAATAAATGAGGGAAAACAGGAATTTGAGACGAATTTTGAAGACATAGTTAAATCTAAATCCTTCAGATTGGCAAACCATGGGGAGAGAATTCTGCCCAAGTTCCCACTGGGCTGTGCCTTGTTCAGAGGGGTGAAAGGCAAGATGCAAAAGATCTTTAGTTCTTTGTCTTACTCCAATATTTGAGTCAATGTGTTGCACAGATCCGTGGGTCAGGTGAACATAAATTGTGCAGTTGGAATTTATCCGGGCATTAAGTTAACCTCTGACTCACCCCACAGTGGTACAGCATTACAAATGTAGTCTTCAAGGAAGGATGAACAAATTTCCTAAGCCACTGGGCACAAACAAAACCTTCAAAATCAGCCAAGAATACCTCCTTGTTCCACTGTTCCGTCACCCCTCCTGCCCTGGGATGTATTTATGGTGGCTAATGCTAGGAAAATTCAATCTGTCCATTTGTGCTCAGAGTGACTCAAGGTACCTCTCCTTATTTTGTCCAGCTCATGTTTAGTTCTGTGTCCTTTAAAAGATTTCCAGACCACCAAGTGTGATGAATCTCAGCTCAGCATATGAATATCCGTGGTTTGACAAATTAACCTCTTTTGTTAATATGCTTCAGCAGAAGGGAGCATAAAGAAGGGAATGCAAAAGCATGGTTTTCTTGACAGTCTCAGCTGTTTAGGAATTAACTAATTCAGGCCACAGGAATCTTGCTTATTACTAAGGGACCTGAAAAGAATGTATCCTCTCACCTGTGATTTTATTTTACCTTCATGCTCTCCCAAACCCCACCAGGCACACATAGCTCCCACTAACAGTGAGGAAGGAGCTTAGAACTTCCAGAAACAAATACAGCTCAAGTATATGAGTTGGAAATGGATCTTGTCTGTGTAAGGGAACTACTCTTAGTTCTTTTCCTAAGAAAAGAATTTCCTTTCTCTGGATTTCCCCCCTATTTTGAATTTAGAAAGGGAGCAGAGCTGAGTAGTAGTGGTAGGAAGAAGCCAACTCAAGGATCCAGTATGAACTTTGTCCTAAGAAGCTGGCTGGAAGATCCTTCATGGGTTATGGGGCAGACCCTGAAACATGGGACTTCTTGCTGAGGTTCATGTTTGACCTCTCAGTCCCCTTCGAAATGATGATCTTGAAAGAAGATGGCCTAGAATGACTTAAAGTATTTATTTTCCAAAGGCCCATGAATTGCCAACATAGGGAGTACTTTTACTGTAACAAAATACTGTGTGTTTAAAAAGAATTCCTTCTTTTTGAGGAGAAATGTGACCTTGATTAAATGATTTCTATTTTTAATCAACTTTAAGGTCCCTGGAACCTCTGAAGTTCTCAGCAGCTGTTCCTCAGATGTCTCCTGGCCTGTTGACCTCACAGATTTCCCCATCTCCTTGGGAGGACTAAGGACTCTGAACGTCCTAAACAGCCAGAGATAACATTTTGTGGCCAAGAAAGACTCAGTGGTGCCCTGAGCTTAGGAAACCACTCTGTAAATGGTCTCCAGAGCTTCCCCACAGAGGCTGTGTGTTAGAGAACCCTGCTAAAGAGCACTTCAGCCTTAATAGTTGTACCTGATCCCCAAACATTGGATCTTCTTTCTGCTGTGAATCTTCCTTTTGTGCTTTGTGTTTCCTTTGAGAGCAGAATGCAGACAGAATCTCTTTGGCTCTTGCTTTGCTCTTTAATCCAGCACCACAAACCAGAAATCCTCGGGGTTTAAGCAGCTTCACCATTTATTTACACAGGTCTGCAGCAGCTTTTTGTTTTCTTTGTTGTTTCATCTGTGGTTTCCCCCCCTGCTGTGTTTTGGATGGTTCTGTGTTCTGTAGGAAATTCTGGAATTCTGTTTAGCTGCCTGCACGCAGCCTCCCTGTGCATTCACCTCATCACCTCTGCACGTGGTGCAGTGCAGGACCAGCATCCTGCTCCCAAGCCGTGCTACCTTCTCTTTACTGAAGCAGTTCTGCAAACAGCACAGCTGCAGTTTCCTATGGATCTGTACCCACAGCACCTCTGCTTCCCTGTTGTGCTGACTCAAGCTCTGCTTTTGTGGCCCCAAAACTCCCTCCTCCAGCCCTGAGCTGTTGGTTGAGCAGATGGTAGCAGATGCTGGGCGCTTCCCCAGGTGCTGGTTGCCAGCCCGTGGTTGCCTAGCCAGCAACAGCAACAGCTGTTGACTCCTTCTGCAGTCTTTCCTGCAAAGTGGGGTTGCCAAATTGAGACTCTTGGCTCAACCAAGATGCTTACAGATGTGTCTGAGATGTTTATTTGATGTTCACATAAGTTTTAGGAGCTGTCTTACTTGCCTAAAATCAGTTGATGAGTTCAAAAGCTAAGGAAGGGGTAAAAAGAGGGCAATTTGTGCACCACTTCAATAGCAAAGCAGTCTAAAAATGGAACTCTGTACAGTCAGAGAAAAGACGTCAGTAAATATCCTATTGAATGGCTCATGGTCAATTACTTACTGGTACAGCAGTGAAATAATTAATTTTTGGAGCGAGATTATAAGCATATGGTATAGATGGAAACCTTAGTACTGATTACGTATTATTATCCAAGTGATTAACTAAAAGTTTACTGTCCAGACATTGTGTAGTTGCAGCTGATGGATGGCAAAACCCAACAAGGCCAGTGAAATTTGGGTCAGGACCACATAACAGTATTACTAATTGGCAAAGGCATTGGCTTTTACTGTACTAACCAAATATTGCCATTTATCGTGTGTCAGGTACCCACTGAAAACACATGGGCTGCAGTCCAAATACCTGTGGAGATTAACAAGTTGAAGTTTAGTTCAGGGCACTCCTGAAAGCACAAGGTATGAGAAATGAGGAATACTTGTTGGTACAAAGTTTCCTCAGACTTCATCAGTGCAGATGTCCTTTCAGGAGTTGTTACAGACAGTCTGTGAGTAACCAAACCATGATGCACATCTGAGGCACCACTTCCCTTTCCCTGCTAAATATGAAACTTTAATTGAAGGTTTAGCTATGGAATTTTGTCTGTATGAGCAGAATTCCATAGTTTATTATAGTGAAATGCCTGAAATAACCAAAAAAAAAAAAAAGCTATAAAGGAGGATCAGGAAGTTTAAAACCAAGATATTAGAATTGCATAATGTTGTGTGTGCATTGGGTTGTGGCCTTTACCCACTGAGAATCAGACTTGCAAATGCTGTGTGCTTGCAGATGTGGAATTTTTCCATTGTTGGTTTATTTACAATTAATAGTATCCATGCCAGGTAACTGTCACAGGTACTTGAATGGGCTTAGAAATCTTTTTTTAAGAGATATCTGGTACTTTGCTGCTTTTAAGCTTTAGCGCAGTCAGTCGGGTTTTATGTCAATCTGTCAATGTCATTTCCACCACTGGTGATCTTATTTCTGACTGCAAGCACTACTATTTAATTCTGTCAAAGGTGTTTCCGTAATTAAATTTATAGTGCAGCTTAATAACAGTTCAGAGATCATAAAGCTCCCAATGTGTTTTAGTTCTGTTTGAAAATGGATATCCAGGCTACATTTTGGATCAGAGACAGTAAAATTGGATAGTGTTTTGTGACCCTAAAGCTTTTCTGTTCAATCACACCTTGACATTCCATGTCACTGGGTTGGAAAGGATTTTTGTATGAGAGGGTTTTGAAGTGTTTTAATACATTGAGAAAAAAAAATCACAATGAAACAGAACTGTTGGCTTTTCTGCGTATCAAGAGCTGTTCTGCTCTCCAAGCTCCTGTTAACTTAAGTGTGAACTGCTTGACTGAGATGTTTGCAGGGTCAGGCTGCTTCCAGGCATGGAGATGGAAGATATCCTGGTCTCCTTACTTGATGCAGCATGTTGAGTTATCAGGAAGTTACTAGTACCTTGTCTCTCTTCTTCTTGTATTTTTCCATGAGAATAATCAGGAGATAAAAGAAGTTTGTCGCTTGGCAAAGAAATTATTAAATAGTCCCTTGACAGTAAGGAAATTACAGCATTAGAAAATCCTATTGACCAAAAGTATTTTCCAGGTTTTAGGAACTAAAGTATCATGAATTTGGACATAGTGCAAATGCCCAGATGCCACAGCTTGAATAAACTTTTTGATCAAGGATACAGGTGTATTTTTGGATGAAAGAATGCAGCACTGAGCGTTGCTTCCTTTTTAGCCTGAGCGTTACCCCAATATATCCTTTAATGCCTGTGCTCAGACTAACAGAAAACCTTTGATTACCAGTGCCTGTAAAGAGCAGATGGTATCTTCTGACTGTGTTTTAATATGAGTATGGATTGAGACTGTGCATATTTTAAATCAACTGTGTCTGTAAACTCCATTCAGTGTTACCTGTGCTTTGAAGAACTTCGGATATTTAATATGTCTACAGACATCCCATAAATTCTTATTCACCCCACCTGCTTCCATGTGCAAAGTTCCTGCTGTTACAAGTACAGCTTTGATGAATATTTCGGTTGCCCTATAAAGTTCTTTCCTTCAAAGATATGGATTTTCCTCATGGAAAAAGCTTTGTTTTTCCTTTGAAAAAGGAAAAAAGGACTGTCTTATGTCTACAGCTCTCCAGTGTTGCGAGTGGGGTGGGAATGAATAGTTATTCCTAGAGCTGTAAAGAGCAGCAAATAAAGGCTCCTATTACCCCAAAAGACTGGTCAAAAAAGACAAATTTAGTCTATGCTTTAGATTTTTGGTACTAAAGCCATCTCTTCCCATAGTTCTGACATGATTGCAATATTGCTCTGTGTTTGTGACATGCCTGTTGATCTGGTGACCTTCCCTCCCTGCTCTCCTCCACCTTTCCAACCATCCATCAGAAGTATCAGAAGTCCCAGTTACAGGAACCTGGCCGGGCTTTCTTTGTTTTCCCTCTCCAGGAATCAGCTATTTAGAATGAGATAGACTTTTACATATGCAGCTGTGTAAAACTCCAGCGCCCTTTTCTGAAAGGGGGTGTTTTACTGCCTCATTAATGCCAGCTAGGAGTCCTGCTTTAGAGCATTACATCAACAGGAGCAAGGTGGAAACACGGGGGCAAACACTGGGCTGAGGGCTGAGGTTTTCATTAGTGCTTTTGAGTCTTGTTCCTGTCTTTGTAAAGCTGCAGGGCTCTTGGGAGAACTGTGTGCCCTATATCAGGCCAGGAGGTTTATAGAGCTTTAGATTCATCAGTTATCATCTTCCTTGTCTTTCTTCACAAACGACCTCTTTGTGAAGCTCTCCACTAGGGAGCTGTTTGATCAGAGTTGATTTTGTGAGGTCTCCCCCAGAACTTCCTGGGAGACGTCATTATTTAATGGTTTAATTTCATCCTGGAGCATTTGGGTTCCGTGGAAAATCTCTGGTATGTGTGTACATACACCCCTGTAAGAGGAAAGCTGAGATCTTGCAGCTATTACAGATGTTTGTGTTACAATGTTAGGGTCTGACCTTTTATCATCCTGACAGAGGGCTCATCAAGAAACCTGGATCACGTTCATGCTGTTTTAGGCTTCAAAACCAAACTGGAAATTTGCAGACATAATATGAATGTTCCCTGTGTAGCTGGTGAATAAGATCCACAGGTGAGATGTATTCTTAAAGAAAATGCTTATCCAGAAGGTTTTTTCCTTCAGGGAGTTTATGCTTCTGAATGCAGCAGTAATTGTGAATGGAAAGGGGTTGTGTTCTCAGGTGGACTTCACGTGTGTTCTCCTTGCACATCTGAGCTGGCACATTATGTGTGGGTCCTCCAGCCACTGCTGTAATATGAATAATCCACAGAAAGCTGATCAAAAGCAAAGCCTTACTGTTTTACTGACTGTCCTCTCGACAAAAGGTCATCTTTGAGCTGATGACCTTCTAGTCCAATGGACAAGATGAAGGGCTACCATTTTTCCCAGATGTCAGATCCAGAGAGATTGAGTGCTTTGCCTGAGGTTATGCTCTGAACTTCCTATGCAGTTGGGGAATTCTCCTCATTGCCAGAGCAGTTTCAGAAATGAAAGACCATCCTGCTGCCTCACTTAAGGGTTTTTGTTGTGGACTAACAGTTGAGCACACACGTGGCATTTTGCAGGGCGCCGAGGGTGAAACTGTCACACTGGCTGACTCTGCTAATGATCTTCTCTGAAATTCAGTGTGCACGTGTGGGGACTTCTCTCCTGTTCACTTGTGAGGCCCAGAACAAAGTCCTGTAGCTCGAGCTCCTGCACCACAGCATGCCTCAGACTACACAGGCTCGCACAGACTCTTAGGGCTGTACTTGTTTCCCACAATTTTCTGCGTGTTTGTCTCTAAACGAACCATGAAATGATTCAGTGCCCGCATGTGGTTTTAATAACAAGCGTATGTGGGCAAATGAGAAAATACAGAATGTTTGACTGGAAGTTTCCAGCACACACTATGGGTTAAAATCGAAGCAAGTTTGTAGTACAGTGTTGTCAGAGTTGGTTAATTGCTCTGTGTTAGGTGACATTTTAGATGATATTTTTCTCTCTAACCTTGTAACGACTGTTGAGTGGTGGGAGACCACGCTTAATTAAGGGCAGATTTGGAGCAATAATCTCCTGCTTGATCTTTACTGGGATCTGATTGTTTTTCTGGGAAGTTTGTGTCATGTTGTTGGTTTTTCAGCTTTTTTGTTTGGCTGCTGTTCTTGATGGTTGTTGGGGGTTTTGGCTTTTTGAGAGAGAGAAAGAAAGAAAGTGCAGTAAGTAGATTTCTGATTGTGTTTAGCTGAGAGTTATGTCAAGGGCTTATGCTTTCACATCTTGAAAACTACAACTGCTGTACATCCATCATGGCTACAGGTGGTCTTTCAGAGTCTAGAGCAATCCTTCCCTTTGCCACGTATCCTCAGCTTTGCAAAATGCTTCTGAAAAGACTTTGTGTCCTTCATCATTATTTTGTTAGAGTGAAATAAGTCCTCAGAGTTTCGAACTCTGCTTTTCTGTTCTCTTTTCCCACCTCAGACGTGTTCATCTCTGATGTTCCCTCTTCCACGCTTTACTGAAGAGAGATTTACATCCCACTACCCTGAGATCAGAAGAAATTTGTTGCTGTCAGACAAGAGAATCTCTCAGAATTCTGAATCTATGTTTTCTTGAAGGGTTAATGTTGGTTTAGACTTTACCAGCCTTTTCTAACAATCTGACTTAAGCTTGCTGATGAAAAGCACAGTGAGAATTGCTTTTGGCAGTCTTTAATGTCCTTGTGCAGGAAAGGGCGAGCGGGGGGAAGAGCAATGGAAAAGCCACAGGAAGGTAAAATGATAAATAAAGACAAGTAGTTGAAAATTTTCTGCAAGTGGGAGAAGAAAAATCTGTTCCTATGCCTGTGATGAGGAGGTGAAGAAGTAATAACTTAAATTGCTCTGGGGAACTATCCAACAAAGCAGCACCTGAGCTGATCATCTGTGCAGTCCATCCATCAGGAGAGGCTGCTCATAGAGGTTAGACAGACTAGCTGGGAACAGGCCCTGCCTTTGGTCAATGGCCTTCAGATCTTATTTTATTTATTGGACTGTGATTCCTGTGAAAGGCAGGTGAAAGAAATGCAAGGGAGCAGAGCAATTCCTCTGACAGCTGTGCTTTAGGTGTTGTGTAGAATAAGAGACTTCAGTAAAACAGGTGGATAAAGCCTTTAGAATTTGTTAAATTCCATGTATCTCCACTTGTGTTATTGGAAGAGTTGTTTCTCTCTAGGAGTTTTTTTCAGTGTCAAAGTCCCTGTGAGTGTAGAGGTCCCTGAACTTGGTGCATAGATGTGTGTATGAGCTGTGCTGGGCTGCCTTGGTTTCTTCTCAGTCATCTTGGAGCAGCAAACTTGCTTGCAAAGAGGAGCTACATGATTGTAGGTCTGCTGGAAGCTCTGTCAATGTAGAGGTCAGAAATGACAGCACAAAAACTGTGGTAAAATTTGCTGTAAATCCTGCAACCTTTATGTAGCTGACTTAAATAAAACTTAAAAGAAGTATTCTCAGCCCAGAATTTTGAAAAATCCAGGCATGTGAGCTGGGGAGGGCCAAGTGGTTTGTGTTCTTGGGGTACAGGTTTCAGGAACACACTGAGGCTGAGGGAAGAGCAGTTCCCACAGCTGTTTCTGCTTTCTGCCTCACTGGGGAAGTGGATCCAACTTCAGGCAGTTTGTGGGACTTGTCACAAAGACAAAGGCTGTAGCATCCAGGCAAATACTTGCATATTCCAAAAGGGAAATGCACTTCTCTGAGGCACAAACATCCCAAGGTTCTGCAGATGATAACACCTGTATGCAGTTATTTTATCTCTGGGCTCATCAGGCCTTAGGAGCGGAGCCATATCTTAAAGGAGATGTCACAGCAATCCTTGTTTGCCCCCAAGGTGTTTCCTGAAGTGCTCCTGCAGGTAATTAATCACCTAATAAAACACACTCTTTGACAGTAGGTGGAATTTGGAAATTAATTTGCACCCCTTAAATGAGGCTTCTAAAACTATAATTATCACGAAAGAAAGGAACGAGCTGTGTCAGGTGTATAAATGATTTATTTATCAAGAATAAACTGTCACCAAACTGGCACTTATCTTGCATCGTCTGTGCTGCATTTCTTTAAGGTGAATTAACCAATGACATTTGCCTTCCTTCCTGTATTTGCAGGTCTTGGGGCAAATCTTCAGTTGTTTGTGAAGTGTTTGGTCAAAAGTGACCTGTAATGATATTCTGGCTGCCTTTCCAACGTTCTTTCTTCAGTGTGTGATCACTTCTTGCTGCCCCGTCAATCCCTGCTGGATGCCTTATCCACTGAAGAGCCTCTGGCCTCGCCAGAACTTGTGCAGCCCAGCTGGCCATTTGGATTTCTCATTATCTCTCCAAATGCTGGATTTTGTGAGCTGGATGTTGGTAGCAACAGGAAATAGAAAGGGGAGGAAGTTTTAACTAGTTGGCTGGACTGCATATGGAATATGTTACCTGGAATAAGAGGAAATCCAAGATATCTGATTCTCTCTCTTGCTCTTTTTTTTTTTTTAAATGATAGGGGTTTAAAGATGCCTGAGAGATGTATTTTTTGAAGCTTGTGAGAGAGCAATTAAAAAAAAAAATCCAGATAAATGTGAAAACAGTAACATTTTAAAAGCAAATAGTTTACAAAAATATTTAATTTCAAAAATACCCATTCAAAAATGTGTTACCAAAGTGTCTGACTGTGCACCAGAGCATCTGAAGACTTATTTTAGCTGCATATGCAAAGGGGACGTGGGCTTCACTGCAGCCTTCCCTGCAAAATTGCCACTAACAATGTTCTAGTTGCTACAGCTGAAATGTTTTTGTTGCTGACAGCGTAATTGGCTGGCTTCACAGGGCATACAGTGCATGTAGTCTGTGGGACATGGAAGAAAATTTTCTCATTATTACATATTAATTTTACATTACTGGTGCATTTATTTCTGAAAAAGCCCAAGAGGATTTCTATTCACTCGTGTCAGACTGGCTTCTCTAATGCACAGCTCCAGGGAAGGGCCGTGCCTCATTATTTCCCCCATACTTGTTTGCTTGAAGTTGAGTTGACTTGAAAAAGGGTGAGGATGCTCAGCATCACTGTCTTGATTCAAAAGTTCTGCACAAAGTGAGATTTCTTGAGTTAAAGCCCCTTGAGAAAAAAATGGAGCAAGGGTGAAATCAGTTACAGTGCCCTTTTGATTTACATTTCAGTCGTGTCATTTCCTACACCAGAAGTGACTTCTGCTGCGAAGCATCACAAACACAAACAAAACAGGGTGCCGTTCAGAAAAAGCCCCTGTGATGTGATTAGATTGGCAATGCCATATTGTAGCTGTGAGAACTGACAGATTGCAAACAACTCACGTGGGCAAAAAATACTTGTGATGCTGACTCTTCACTTAGGGGTGTGAGTTGGAATAATGCTCTGCAAAATCCTTTCAACACGTTTCTTCTTTTCATTTTTTACCACAAGGTATTTTTACTGTATTGCAGAGGTTTTTGGAAGCGTACTGGAAATATTTTTGCTGCAAACCAAGTGGCAAAAATTAAATGCTCAGGAATGCAGCTGAAGGGGCAGTCCAACCACCCTGAGCATGTCCTGGTTTGCTTGAAATATGGTTGCCCTTTCCAGGCACTCAATTCATCTTGAGGCCAATTTTAACAGTGCTCAGTGCAGAAATGGCTGTTATGACATGCCCTGAACCAGCTCTGGTTCAGCTTGTGTAAATTCTACATGTGGGGTGCTTCTGGAGCTGACAGGTGGAATTTTATTGTGATCCTATTTAACTATTCTACTACAGAAAAGGCTTTTGGAATTTATCTTACTGACTTGCTTTGTGTTGCAAAGCAAAAGCACGAGTTCTTTGCTTTTTTGTAGTTTTTTTAATCAGCACATCCTGTAAAGGCTCTTGCTCAGGGTAGGATCTCCCCAGTGTTCAGCTGTGCTTCCCAGCTGGGCACTCTCCAGCTGGTCTGTGGGCACAAGCCATCATATCAGGGTCTTTTCTGTCTGCTGGAGAATTCCAGTGTAACAGGCTGTTTTCACCATGTCCATCAGCATTTCAGAATGAATTTGGGAACCTCCTTTCCACCCCAGATTAGTCTTACGCCTGTGACAATGATAATGGAAATTCCATGCCCATGGCAGGGGAATTGGAATGAGATGATCTTTAAGATCACTTCCAACCTGAACCATTCTATGATTCTGTGACTTCCAGACAAGGTCAGGTCATTCACTGGCATCAGGTCAGCTGAGTTTTTAAAACTGCATGAGAACACAGAATCAACACAGTTCTGCAGGTTTCTTAATTCTTTTCACGATCCCAAAGCCCCCTACCAGCACATGGTGATACTATTTAAAGAAAGATGTTAATGGAATTATATCCTTTGATTGAAAGCCACTGTTGATTTTTGCTGTTGTATAAGTTCTACAGATTTTGGTGTTTTGTCTGAAGTGGTCTATTAGCACTTGCCCTGAGATAAAAATTGCTTTTTAACTGAAGAAAGGATCCTGGCATGAGTCAGAAAATCCCAGGGAAGATAAATGAAAAATGTAATTAAAATGCCTTGAGGTTGAAACATTATGGGAATTGTAATGTATAGCTTGCTAATCTCATTAGAAAAAATCCTGGTTTAAGTCACCTGGTTATATTATATGCTGCTAACACCAGCCTGCTCCTTTTCAGCCCAAAAAGTTACAAAATTATACTGTAAAAGGTACTTGCTTTGACCTCAGCAAAGCAAGTGTATTAGGCAGTAGCATTGCTTTCCTTCCTTTTCTCTTTGGTACTTAAGTTTCTTGGTAATTTTTCTTTACTGTACTGCCTAGTGCCCAGTTCCTGGAGTCCAAGTTGCACTGCAACCTCTGGGACACCGTGACTTTGATCAGGATCAATATTTTTTATTTCAGATGCTGCTTCATAGTTTTGTTGAACTAATTTAGGCAGATGTATCCCAGCCAGGCTCAGGGTGAAAGGAGCATTATCCGTGCATTATGGGGACTGTGAGTAGCACCCAGAATAGGGCATCCAATCCATCCACAAGGCTGCAGGAATAGAAACAGTTCTAGAGACCTACCTAAGGGCAGGTTTCCCAAGCAGTTTCTACCCTACTGTCCAGTGAAAAGGTAAAATTTCAGGAGATTCCTCGTGGCTAGGGAATGTCTGGCTATTTCTCCTCAACATTTTTGCGTTCAATTTTCTTTCCTCTCAAGTAATGCCTGTTAGTATGAAAATTATTTCATTGCTGACTGCTTTCCAGCTGGAAAACAAATGGGGAGACTACGGTTCAAATCATATATATGTAAATCCCATTGATTTTGTCTGTGTATTGCAGACAAAATCCTGTACCTACCCACACAACTTGAGCCATTGCACTGTGAGTTTTGTGAATGTACCTGTGACAGCAGGGAACTGGCACATCTGCTGTTATGGGCATTTGACATGGCTGCAAAACCAGTGAGGAAAAGAAATCATCTCAGTCAAACCTTCTGGATGCAGAATGGCCTTTAAATGAATTTAAGCTGTGAGAGCGGCATTTCCCATCCCGTGGCATTTCCCATCCCGTTCCCTCTGGAGGCCATGCTGCAGTGGGCGTGCAGCTTGGCTTTCTCCTTTTGGTGTCGATGTTTTCCACAGAAGGAGGTTTCTTAAAGGGACCATCAGTGCAGCAGATGCTGTGCTCAGACCTGCTGCGTGCGAGAGGAGCGTGCTGGGAATGGTGGGATCCGATCCCATCGTGGGGCCCTGGCAGTCACTGCTTGGCTGTGGTGCTGAAGCTTCTTGGTGGAGCTCCAGTCGCGTCGTTCCCTTGCCTTGTCCTCTCTTGGGTGTTTGAGATCACTTTGAGCTCCTCACTGTATATCTAAAGTAACACACAGAAAAGATTAGACTGTGTTAGCTGGCTTTTCTCTTCAGTCACCACGTTGGTTGCAGCCCCAAATTAGCAGAGCACTTTGTTCAGGCATCAGTTCTACAAAACACTTTGGCCCAGCTCCAGCTCTGCAAGAGCTTTTAGATTAATGGGAATTTCGGAGTGTGAAGAAGAGCATGGAGTTTTGAGAATTTGTGTTTGGCCTTTAAAGTCTTTAAGGCATAATCCTGTTCCCATTCAGCAATAGTGAAAGCTGTTGTCATGGTTTAACCCCAGCTGGCAGCTCATCCCCACACGGCCACCAGTGGGACCGGGGAAAGGATTGGAAGAGAGAAATTGAGAAAACTTGTGGGTTGAGATACAGACAGTTGAACAGGTAAAGCAAAAGCCAAGCAAAGCAACACAAGGAGTTCATTCACTTCATGGACAGGCAGGTGTTCAGCCATCCCCAGGGCAGCAGGGCTCCATCAAACATAATGTGGACTTGGAAGACAAATGCCATCTCTCCGAACGTCCTCCCTTCCTTCTTCTTCCCCAGCCTGACACCACATGGTCTGGGATGTTCCTTGGGTCGGTTGGGATCAGCTGTCCCTGCCAGGTGTCCCCTAACTCCTTGTGCACCCCCAGCCCACTCCCTGGTGGGGTGGGGTTGGGAGCAAGCAAGGCCTTGTCTCTGTGTGAGCCCTGCCCAGCAATAACTAAAACATCCCTGAGTTATCAACACCGTTTCCAGCACAAATCCAAAACACAGCCTCATACTGGCTGCTGTGAAGAAAATTAGCTCTAGCACAGCTAAGCATGTGCTTAAGTGCTTTGCCAAACATGGAGGGGATGATTTATTCTGGTAAATGGAAACTTGGTAGCATCTACTTTGCTGATCACAGCTCTAAGCAGGATTTCACAGAACGAGCGTGAGCTGCTGTTGTGCTCTGCAGTTCAGTTCCCTCAGGCCCTGCCGATAGCCCAAAGCTACTCCTGAGCTGTGTGAACAGAACTTCAGGATGAGCAAATGAAGAAAATAAGGGTTTGTGTGTGCTGGGATGTTCCAGTTGTTTAGTTCTCTTGCCCACCAAAGCACCCTTGTTCCCCTTGATCTTATTCCCATGCTCTTGTAGCCTGGTACACTTTCCTCACGTCCGAGCTGGGTAAAACCAAGTGTGAGAAATTGTTGGGGTTTAGCTTTATGGTTAAACATTGTGGTTATGAGAGATTCTCAAGGCAGACAGAAATTAGGTGCCTGTGTAAAGACATGCAAAGGAGCTCAAAGGCTTATGATGAAAGCATCTTCTCCATAACTGGATTAAAACAAATCATTGAGAGTCATGGCTTTTATTTTCACAGTTCTTACACTGGCGGTGCCATTGTACAAGCGGGATTTAGGCTCCTTTGAGGAAGCCTGCAAGAGGTTCCTGAGAGCACACCCTCCCTACTCTGTGCAGGATTTGTGCGTGCAGTCAGCCTCGCTAAAGTTTTTTCCCAGCTTGCTGACAGGCAGGAAGTTGGGGGATGCAGCTGTGAGACGGCTTTCCCAGGGGCTGGATTGCCATGGACGAGTCTGCACGTCCACACCTGGGAGGGCAGCGAGTCCCAGGTGGCCCAGCAGTGTCCAACCCGACATCCTACAGCTGCTACCTTGGGGTGGGGGTGGAAGAAATGCTCCATTAGGAGCAGAGTAACTCTCCAGCTGCATCGGCAGGGAGGGGGCTTCCTGTTTAAATAGTTACAGAGTCTGCAGAATTGGTTAAACTGTCAGAAAAGAATTATAGAGGGTAAAAAAAAATAATAAAGGAACCATCCTTCCTGTATCTGTACGTGCATTGTCTAACTGCTCCTTTGGGCTCAACCAAATGCTTGCTGGGATTTTTCAGTTCACTGTAATGAGTTTTAGATTAGGTCTTTTGTAATGTAGAATCAGATTAAAGTTTGTGGAATTGTAGCTGCCGTTCAGGAAAGTTTTATTATGTAAAAGCTAAGGGGAATCTTTGTCATAAGGTAGTAGGTCATTTCAGTTCTGCAAGACCATGACCTGTGGTTGGGCAAAAGCAATGCAACTGTTTATTAAAACAGCTGAAAATGGCACCCACAGAAGGAAACTTAGCAAAGCCCCATTTTGTGAGATACAAAACTCTGAATGTGAAGTAAAATACCTTTACACGAACAGTATTTCCTAAGTTTGACATTTTCTGCATTCTTTCTCTCTGCCACATGATGGAGATAATGATGTAAGATATATAAACAGTGCTGCAAAGGCCTCACACTTCAGGGAAAGAAGTTTCAACTTGGTTTATAGCAGTTGTTCCATTAATGTTGGTTTTGCACTAGCGTTGATGGAGTAGTTTTCTCAATAGTATCCTTGAAATGTTTTGTTTAAAGCAATGTTAGCTTACTTGTTCTTTTTGGTATGGTTTGGGTTTTTCTTTTTTTTTTCCTCCACAAGGATAAATAAGCAGGAATACCCTCACCAAAAAACCACAGGTAGTACTGCAGCAAAATACTGAAGTCTGTATTTGGTAAAATATTCAAAAGGACTTGATTAGCTTACATTAACTGTATTGGGACTTTAAATTGTACTTAAATTTTAATGGTTTGGGCTCAGATATAAGTAAGGCTGTTGTGTATGTTCTGTAAAAGCAAGGAATTTGCAGTAGTTCCTTTTTAACAAGTTTTAAAAAAGCACATCCTAGAGCCTGCTCTCACCATGAGATGGGTTTGTGCATCCTGAGAAGGACGTGGTAGAATCCAGATTAGTTGATCTTTGTGTTGTACTGTAGAACCTTTGCATCCACCCTCTTCTTTCTCCATCTAGAGCATCAGTCCTGATCCAGAAGCTGTTGAAGCCACGTGCAGAATTCCCAGTGATTTCAACGGCCTTTGGATCTGGCCAATATGCAAAGGCAGAGATGGATTTCCTCTTGGAAATTTTTTTAGTGATACTCAGAAAGCTCCTGGCAAGAGATGCATTTAATTTTTATGGCGAGAGCTGCTGTGTTATATTTGTAATCATAATGTAATAACAAGACATTTGTAACAAAACTAGTATAGGTTGAGATATATTCAGGATGAGAGAAACACATGTTTCTTCCCAGTCTGGTTTTTTTTTGGTTTTTTTTTTGTGGCTCTTACTCTGAGGACAAGAGTGCCTTTGCTGATGTCAGTGCAATTACAGCTGCACTGTTTCCCAGTTTTTTAGACTGAATATTTGCTGGATGAAGCAATACTCTCACTCCTCTCCACAGATCCACCTGCCTTGTGAATCAAACATGCTGTCTTTGATTCAAATCCTGGGTTCAGTTTTGGGGCCCTCACTACAAGAAAGGCATTGAGGGGCTGAAGTGTGTCCAGAGAAGGGAATGGAGCTTGGAAGGGTCTGGAGCACAAGGAGTGGCTGAGGTAGCTGGGGATGCTCAGCCTAGAGAAAAGGAGGCTCAGGTGGGACATTACCACTCTCTACAGCTCCCTGAAAGGAGTAGCCAGGTTGGGATCAGTCTCTTCTCCCAGGTAACAAGTGCCAGGGTAAGAACAACAGGCCTCAAGCTGCACCAGGGGAGGTTCAGATGGGACATTAGGAAAAATTTCTTCACTGAAAGAGTTGTCAAGCACTGGAAGAGGCTACCCAGGGAAGTGGTTGAGTTACCATCCCCAGGGGGATTTAAAAGCCATGTAGATATGGCACTTGGGGATGTGGTTTAGTGATGTGTGTGGCAGTGCTGGGTTAACAGTTGGACTCAATGGTCATAGAGGTCTTTTCCTATCTAAATGATTCTATGATTTTGTGAATCTATGCTGCTTGTTTAATTCCTTGTGCTTAGATTCTTATATCAGCTGCAAAATACTCACTTGAGGAATTGTTCAACCCTGATACTGCAAATCTGTCAGTCCAGTGTCCACTTGTGAATGTTTTATTCTTTGATTAGTATTTCCAAGTTTGTATTTAGAGGCTATTCCTTGATCGGTACCTTTCATAAGGCACTTTTGTAATTATACTTACATTGAAAATGTCCCATGTATGTAAAATGTCCATTAAAATGCTCTCAGAGTCAGTGAGCTGACGTGCTGCCCGGACAGTGTGTGTGCACCCACGGGCTGATGTAATAGCTCCTCCAAATGTTAGGAGCTTTTCCTCAGAAGACTTTTTCCAGAAATGCTGCTCTCCATGCTCTTGAGTTCTGCTCCTGTTTTTTTTAATGAGAACAAAGATTAGTCCTTCATGGTCCTAAACTCAATGCATGTGCATGACTTAAAGGCATTACCTACCAATAAATAGGAGATTAGCTGCGGCTTGTGTATTTCCTGATCAGTTCAGGTTTTTTCAGATGGCTCGTTGTTATCCCGTTTCCTTTAACGATGGGACACTTTAATGAGTTTGCCATCTGACATACATCTGCTTCCTGTTAAACAATACCTTCATTCTTCTGGAGCTGCTAAACTCATCTTTTATCCTACAAGATTTTTATCTGTGCCCCAAAAACAGCGTGTACAAATCAGTGTCAGCATACTCATTTACTTACTGAGGGTTTTTTTTTTAATATGTTATTGAAAATGAATAGTAAAACGGGCATCTCCTTTAATGCTTATTTGTTGGAAAATGGGAGAAAATGGATATTATTTGTGTAATTAGGGGCTGGTCACTCCAGCTCATGTTTGAAATCCAATAAAATTGACTTTTGTGGCTGACATTATACAATCTCCAATAGTTATTCTGTTCTCCCAGCAGAGTAAGAAGGGGCTGGTTCAAGAAGGGGTTGGGGGTGCAATTTGAGGTTTTTAATGTTGTTTCTTTGAGGAAAGAGCCTTCAATAGATCAATGATGGTCTGTCTCACGCGTGTGCAAAGCTAGGGCTCTGTGATCATCAGGATTCTTAAATCAATCCAGCCTGCATTGAGTTTGTGCATCTGCCTCAGTGCCTCTCTTTTTCCCGTGTTTTGGGAACACGCAGTTGTGCTGGATCTCTGACTTTATCTTTCCCCTTCCCTGGTCAATATTGCCCCTGCAGAAAAATATTTTTTCCTTTATTTTTCTTTACTTTTTTAATCAAAGAACCTTTTTCTCATAGAGGGAAAACTGTATTTTCCTTTTACTTATCCTTACTACATAATATGCCATATAAGTGGCTTTTATAATGAGTGTGTGGTGCTATTTAAGAGGAAATGCAGATGTGAAGTTCTGCCACACAGGTCCAAAGGACATCTGTGAGAAAGGCGTGTAACCAAATTAAGCAACCCTGTGGGGCACGTAATGTTTTGTCTTGGAAAGGAATTTAGTTCCAGCCATTCACATATGCCAGGTGACAAGTGGAAATACTTTAGGGTTAGAGCTGGGGAAGCAGAGGAAGCAAGGTGCAAATATTTATTTGAGAGTTAGCGGATGCCTGAACCAGAATAATGACTATAATTCAGGAATTTTGTATTTCTTCCCATTTCTTCCCATTTATCTTCTTGCAATTTTCTCCCAGCTCATGCAGGGTTAATGTTATTTGCTTGAAAATGAGGGAATTGCTGATTACTTCAGGTGGCTGCTAGTGCATGATCTGAAACCTTTGTTTTAATTATACTCTTGGCATTGTTGAGATTGATGTTTCTACCACCCTAAATGCCATTCCTTTGCCTCTGGCGGTGCTGCAGAGCCGCGTGTTCAACACTGAAGGGCTGTGAAAAGTTGTTTGTTGCAAGTGCAACTTGATAGTTCTCCCTGTGACGGCTGAGCTTCCCGTGGGGTTCCACCTCTCTGGCTTCGTGCAGCCTTACAGGAAGGTGCTGTGTGTGAACTTGGTCTTTCACTGTTTTCCTTAAGGAGCAAAGCCAAGAGATCTTCCGTGGTCATTGCTCTGCCAGCGTTGTTAGACTTGTCTGAAAAGCTGTGTTTGTTTTTGCATCAGTGTTTATTAACAAAGCCCTCCATCATTTGTTTAACGCACAAACTTGTCCGTTCTTTCACCGCTCTGCCAACCTTCCATCTCGCACGGCTGATGGCTTTGACAGTCTTTCATTCATGTTAGGATTACAAATTACCTTCTTGTGATTTGGTTCCTTGTGGAGTCTGCAGTTTTTCAAGGAGGGTCTGGGAGACAATATTAATTGAAGCTTTGCAAGAAAATAAGTCTACTTTGTCAGCTCTGGGGTATCCCATCGATGATGGGTCTTAAACACCTTCACCTTCAGTCGGTAGAAAAGCTGTGAAACCGCCAAATCTTCTTGATGGTGGCTATTGCTGTGACCTCTGACGTGACCAGGGGCCAGGCTTGCCTCATTTCATGCTGTCTTTTCAAAGCCCATCCTGGGGAATGTATATTTATATCTGGAACATCAGTTTATCATAATCCAGATGTATTGGGCAAGTGTGTGAAGAATTTTAGGACGGCAAGACACTGAACCAAATTTGCTGTGATTATTAACAGAAATGTTTAATTCCAGTGGGCTGACAGGGTTGTTTTATTCTGCTTTAACTTGAACCTATTAAAAAATACTCTGTCCTTTATAAAGGAGCTAGAAAAAAAAGAGATTGTGAAAGGGACTTGGGTAAAGGGAAGATTGTTCTCCTGAAATTTGCTGTTTATGTATCCCTAGAAAACAATATGTTTTTGCTATTCAGAAGTGGGTTATTAGACTTTACTTTGCAATTACAATGGAGAAGGCACAGTTTGGCACAGCAACTTAGTACTCCTAAATACAGCCTTGGACAGTGATGGCCCCTCTGTCCTTGTCACGGTGAGTGCAGGTGACAGGTTGGGTGCAAGTTTGAGAGCTGCCCCATGAGGATAAAATGGGTTCTCCCTGAAGTGAGCAGATGTTCTTGCTGCTGGCCTTTGTGACATTCATACTCTCAAACTCCTCTTGGTGTTTGCTTTTCTCCCATTGCTGTTAATGTAGGGAACAGTGGAGGTGTGGGTGAGAGCAATTTCTGGGATGGAGGTGCATTTTCAGGAACACTGAGAAAGCTCTTACAAGGTGAGCCTGTTCCTCCTCTGGCTGTTTATGCCAATCTCTCCTCCAGTATTTACTCTAACGTTTGTAAAAACAGATAAGTCTTCTGGAGAGCAAAGCCTGCTGAACTGGGGACAGGGAAAACCTGAATAAACAAACATGTGCCACAGATTAGTAAGAACATCTGTAGGTTTTATATTGTTTTGAGAACACATACCACAGTTTTTCATTTCTTTTGCTTTTTTAGTTTCTCCCTTTCTGTCTCTCTCTTTTCTTCTTTTTAAATATATTGCTAATAAAGGTTGGAGGTAGAAAGCACAGCTGGACTCTGCATGACATGCCACTGTTTAATTTCTAGCTCGGAGGATGAGAAGAAGAGTAGTTTTATTGTATCCTAGAAGAGAATAAAGCCACATGCAAATTCCAGCCATGGACATCTGTTTCCTCTTTGTGTGAAAGAATTCTCATATTTGGAAGGGAATCCCAGTTCTGAAGGGGCTGATGAGGTTTTGGTTTTTTCGTTTGGTTCTTTCCCCAGTTCTTTGCCACTCCTTCAGCATGCTGCGCTTGCTCTGGCTGTTTTCCTCGGGACAATGTCAGCTTGCAATTTAGCATCAGATATTAAATGGGTGAATTTTGAGGTACTTTAAAATGCTGTGTTGTAGTTACAAAGAGCATTATTAAGTTCCTCCTTAAATTTCTTTTATTTAATTAAACAGTATTTGGTGGGAGGACTTCTGCTCTGTCATCAATCTTCAGTACTTACAGGTTGGTATTTTTCTTTAGAAGCGAGATGTGTGTATCTGCTGCTCTGGCCAGGAAGTGCAACTATTTCTAAAAGTAACTTATTAAACATAATCATTTAAAATACTTTGTATCAGGAGAATTAAGTAGATGTGTAGAAATAAACATCTGCAAAGTTCATTACCTTAAGTTAGGCATCAGGTGCTAAGGACTACAGGGACCAGAGTAAATGATAATTTCACTAACCTATAAAACATTTTAGAATAATTATTTGCAGCTGTCTGGGGGCTTTAAATTCGCCTTTTGTGTGTGTTTAAGGGTTGACTCTGATGAACAAACAGCACAGTTATATAACATTAGGCCAGACATGAGAACTGGTACTCTCTGTCTATTTTATATTAATGTCGAATGAGAGGTTGGTGGAGCTTGCCAGGGTTTCATATTTGCTGGCAGCAAGTTACCCACATGTGTGGACCACATTTTTATTGTTGCCTTAGCCTATTTCAGGCAGGAATATCTCTGCCTAACAGGGTATGATTCTGTTCATTGCTGAAGAGCTTTTCTTTTAAGAAGCAAAATACGAAAAGGAATGAAATGCTGTAAGTGCTCAAATTAAGAAGTGTCCCCAGACTGCAGGATTTTGTCACGTCTGCCGTGGTAGAAGAATAAAGGGCAATAAGCCATCTAAAGGCTTTTTCACGGTCAGATGAGCTACTCTTGCAGAGCTATTTCTTTTTGCATATATTAATGCTACTTTTGGGTGTGGGCTGTTTAGTCTGGTCTCTTAGGGAGACAAGGCTTATGCAAGCAGGGTGTTTGCACACACGAACACACAGCAGCCTGCGCAGCCCTGCCACAGCTTGACCACGGAAATGCGGCGGAAGGGCAGAGGCTGCAAAGATAAATAGGAGTTCCTGTAACTTTCTTGAAAATATGTGTGTGAGGGGAGAATAACGGTGATTAAGGGGTTTGAGGGAAGGCTTGCAATAGGAGCTGAACTTTCAATAAGAGCTGTGGAATAGATCTCGAGAAGAAAGGTAATGGAGGTCCCTGTCACGGGAAGATTGCCGAACGTGGCTTGGAAATGGTTTGGCTTCAGAGAATCTGATGACAAAACCCAAATCTGCAGGAAGACAGACTCTCTTTCATTCCAATACCCATGACGTTGCTTGTGTGTGTTTTGTTTTTAAGTCAGGATGTCAGACAGGATCCAATGGGCGACTGTAAGAAATGTAGGACATCTCCTTAGGATCTTCTTAGTGCAGCAAAGGTGCTGCTGGTCTGCTTAGTGGTGGTGGTGCTTCCTATTTTGTTTGGGGTTTGCAAGTTTTTAAACTCTAGTGAAGTGTGATTTATGAATGTTTAGACCCTTATCCTGCAGCCCTCCTAGAGAGGAGGGAGCCCAGTGGCTGTGCAGGTCCCACTGACACAGCCAAAATCTTCCCGGGCGTTTCGGATGCTGTGCATTGCTGCATCCCATGGGACACGTGGGGAAAAGGGAAACCCATAATCCCCATCCAGCCCTGGCTCCCCCTGAGCAGGACACAGAAAGCAAACACCACTAACAATGAAAATCAAACAGCACTTGTGAACAAGTTTCCCCTTCGATTGAAGTGCTTCTAGCTAGGAGATATAAAGGGGATTATGTCAAAAGCTTCCCTTGTTGTCCTATTAACAGTTGTATAATTTTACCACTCATTCACAAGCATAAAAAAGCAAAACTTGGAGGCTGTATTTGAAAGCTTGTTTTGTTTGGTGTATAGCTGGATACAGAGCATTTCCTTTTCTCTTTTTTAACAAACTTGAAGCAAATGTATTGGTTATTGTTACTTATTTTTCCCTATTTTTTTTGCCTAGATAATAGAAGATGATGTTGCTTTTTGTTTTACATTGCAAAGAAGTCTTATTCCTTATAACTTCAGTTCAACAATGCTGCAGTAGCATGTGGGTGTATATATATCTTCTCATAAGTATATTACCACACGTTACTGTCAAAGAGCTGGACTTTTTCACCCAGTATTAAAAATGAAATTTAATTGCTACACTAGAGTTTCAAGACCCTGATAAATAAGAGCCATGTCTGACCTTTATTGTGGGGCTCTGAGATGCCACCAGGGATATTGCTCGTTGTCCGAGATGACAAACTTCCTCTGAGATTTCAGTTTGTCAGCTCAATGTACAGCAGTGACATTGATTTCTTCTCACTGCCATTTCCTGCCTGAATAGATAACAAATTTTCTGTGGCAGGTGTCTGTCAAGTTTAGTTTTGCCTGGCAGATTAACTTAATAGACTCATTTATTAATCATTACTTGCAGCACAGGGAAGCAGACAATACTCTTTGACTCCTGTGATGTTGAATGGATGTTCCATTTCAGATTCCTTTGTGTAGCTTGAATTTGGGTTTAAAAAGCCATCCATATCTCTAGTGAATGTTTTTAACCTGACATCACTCAGAGCAAAGATATCTGCATTAAAGAAGTGTGATCCATTTTGAGTATCTACTCCTTTTCATGGTAAAAGATGCATAAGTGCTTTCTGAGACTAAATAGTATGATATATGCTGCCAAATCAGCCTAAACAAGGGGGGAAATTAAGAAAGATAAAAGTAGAAGAAAATTGGTAGTTGGAGGAAGATTTGAGCCTGGGCTTGACTGGCTAACAGAGTGGAGGAGATAATGCAGAAGCTTTAGGAAGGGGCAAAGCAGACCTGCAGATACCACTGCAGGGTGATCCTAGGACAGGCCAGTGTTTTCCTGGAGACCCTTTTCTCTGAAATATCTTGAGACAGATATTCAGCCTGGAGATAGCAAAGGCAGGGCTGGTACCAGAGGCAGGCATTAGACAGGGCTTCTCAGAGTGGTGAAGGACAAGGAAGAATGTAGTGGAGAGCTTTGTGGAGGAAGAAATATAATAGAAGGCATAACCTTGGAAAGTGATGTCTCTTGTTGCAAAGTGTTTCAGTGTGTTCACAATGAAAACTGACTGATGAGTTGAGGTTTTTATCCTGTGAAGGACGTGGAAATGCACAGGCAATCCTGGGGCAGGTGGCAGCAGGAACGAGCCTAGAGAGAGATACAGGCTGGTGCTGGACAGAAGAACCCCATGTTCCAGGCAATAAGAAGGGAACCACCAAGTTTCTCCCTTGGGTTTTAGTTGGGTCACAACCTACTTTTAATTCTCAAGGGAGCTTGTTCATGGGAGATCACGGGAGATGTCCAGGAACGTTTTTGCAGCTGATGCCCAACTGCAGAGCCCTGGTTGCAGCACAAAAGCTCAGCATCTGTGAGGGTCTGCACTGCTGAAGATGTTTCTTTGCCAAGCTGTGTTCCTGGCCTTGGGAATGTGTTTCTTGAACCATCCTTATGGCTTTCTTGGCTGACTGTCAAACCAAGAATGTCCCTGCACTAGATCACACTGCTTATTGCTCTTCTAGGCCACCCTGGTAACAATACATTAACCTCTCAGCAGGGAATGTGATAAACAAAGTAGAACTGCTTTAGTGAAACCAGTCATTTAATGGCAGCATACATAAAGTGTCCGTAAAGATTTGTAAGTGTAATAAGCTGCAGTTCACTGAGGGAACAATAACTGTTCCTAATTTAGCCAGTTGAGGAACATGCCAACCCAATTTGCTTTTGTAACATTATGTTGTTGTTTTTTTTTCTTTTCCCACCTCTCCAGATTCCTTTCTCTCTGGTACAGTTTCCCCTCTGGGAGTCCTTAAAGGTGAGTTCTCTTTAGTGATGGAAATATAAGTTACACATTTTGCAAAGGCTTTCCATGGTAACTTATCTAACTCGATTATTATGGTTACGGGTGTGTTCAAAAATCAGTAATTATGTGCCAGCCTACCTGTGCATGTGAAGATCATTTGCCTGAATATCTGAAAAATAACAGGGAATATCTAACCACTGATCTGGGGCATGCAGGCTAGATTTTACTCCCAGCATGCCAGAAATCTTATCTTTGGCTCTAACTTTTTTTACTGCTTGAAAAGAGTGGGAACCACCTTGTGTTGTGTGATTTCTTTATTTTATTTTATTTTAATTTAATTTTTTTTGGTGTTTTGCTCTTCATGGTAAAAGGAAATTGTGAATGAGGAAACTGTTTCAGTCTGGGTTTTGTAAACATCACTGAAAAGCTATTTTGATTGGCTGCATGTACTTTATTTTAAGGACATTTAAAGAAGATGTCAATGGATGATGTTTTAACAGTGCAGTTGTTTGGAATGATATGCTGTTCTCCCACCAGCAGCTGGTTGCTCTGTTTACCATAGTCAGAGTCAGGATCTAGATTTTTTGACTGGAGGGTTGGATTTGAAGACATGGAATTTCTCCATCCCTCTGTATTTCCTTGAACTGACTGCAAAAGATGAAAGGAAGGGATTTTCAAGTACTTGGCGGTCATAGGGTGGAAGCACAGAACTACTGCAGATCATTAAAAGCATTGTAGCAAAATATAAAAGAGGAGCTGGAGAGAGAAACTTTCTTCTTGGTAGGAGTGCTGGACTTCTGAGCAAGCTCGTCACGGAGACCCAAACTTGAATGTTGAACTGGGACAAGTTTGTCCTCTTGCTGTGTAACTGGGGCTGTTTGGGGGGGACAGGCCCACAGTGTGAATGTTTGCATGTAGAGGCTTCAGGGAGTTCAAAATAAAGGTGAGTCCACAGGCAGGAGGAGCATGAAAATCACCAAGAGCTTTCTCAGAACTGAGTGGTGTTTGTGGAGGATTCTGTGGGTACTTCAGGAGCTCAGCCTGCTGTGGGGTCTGGGTATCATCCCACTGCATGGGGGAGCTTGGGCTGCCTTATTAGGAATCTGTTTCCCTGCCAGTGTCCAGGAATGGCTTTCTGTAAACTCTTCAGCAGTGGTACTGGCCCAACCTGCTAATGGTTAGTGCAGCAGCCGTGTTTGGGAGCAAGAGGTGGCAGTGCTTAAAGTGAAAAAGTGCACTGTTCATGCCAAAACCACATAAACCAGCAACATCGTGTAGCTGTTTTCAGAATGTAAAGTTGTTTTAACTAATGTCCACGTAGCTGTGACAGTAAAATGTATTGTTTACATTTCAGGCTTTAAAGAAGACAGTTTGAATTTAGCTAACTACAGGAGTGAGTCACTCAGGATGAGGCATCATGTTTAATCTAAAGAGGTCAGTGCAGATCTGAAGAGAAACAAAACTTGTGTCAGTTTGTTCCACAGACCTGTTGCATTATATTCTTCTGATGTAGAGTCAAGAGTAGAAAACTGCAAAAATCCGTCTGGCATACTCAGTCACTTTGGCTCAGCACAGGGAGAGAGCTCAGGCTTTGTCATATCAAAGCCAGGCAGTGAAAGCAGAATACATTTTGTTTATCTGAGTGAAGCTCTTAAAAAATTGCCCTGACAGGACAACAAAGGACAAAAATCATTATGGTCCCATCAAGAGGATGGATGTGGCCAGTAGCATCACTGGGAGTGTGGCTGAGGGTGTAGGGCTCCTCACGGGTGCACGAAGGGAGCATGAGCAGACAGTAATTACAAAGAAATAGAAATGCAAAGGACAAGAGAAAAATGGCACGAAGCCTGAACAGAAAAGAGTTATTGAGATGATGCCTGAGGGACTGTTCTGCACTGTATTAATAGGATTACTTAAGAAAGTAACTGTGGGAGCAGTTGTGTATGATGTGTGTGGGCCATCTCACTGAGAAGAACAGAACAAGTGCTGTGGCTATGTCATTTTTAAAACCATTAGTACGAAGCTACATAAGCTGATGGAAGATAGACTCAGTCTTATGATTCCCTGGACAAGCTAATCACCATAAAAATGAGGAAAATCTTTCCACTGTGAAAAGACAGTTAGAGAGGCACATGGAAGGAGAAGAGAGTTTCCTTTTCCTTCAGATATGTGCTGACTGCAGCCAGGGTGTTAAGCTTAAAGAAGCCTAATAAAGGCTTGCCATAGGTAGCAAATTGTGTGTTTCTATGCCCCATTTTCTCTATCTGCTTTACTCCAAGCTGCTCTGGTTATTCCTTATGCTTTAGTCACAGAGTTTACATGCACACTTTTCTCCTGTCTGTGAATGTGCACCAGCTGTCCCCTGTGAGAGCAAACTTCCATGCCATGCACTAAACTATGTTAAAAGAAGAGAGAGCACTGTATAGATTACTGAACTATAAGTTTACGTTGGCTGTGGGTGCTGGCAAAGGGAGGATTGCAGTAATTAGCAAGAAACAGATACTGCTTCAAATGCAAGTCTTACTGATAGTGACCCAGGTGAATACACAATTTAGGAACAGGTAATAGACTCCTTTCTTAGTTCACAATGATTCAAGGAACAATAGTAAAGAAATTATGGTGCTTTTAATTAAAAAAAAAAGTTTTTTTATTTAGGTAGCATCCACTGCTGTAAGGTATGCTGAAGTCCTTTCTCTTCTCAATTCTCCATTTTTCCGTATTTTGTTTGAGGCACAGATTATTGCTATAAACCAAAAGAGAGAAGGAAACTGTGCTATGGAGTATCAGATTTCAGGACCTTGTAATTCTCAACTAGGGTGAGTTAGTATAGCTCTTTTCTGTCTCTTTAGTCCAAGCCTTACAGGTAAAAACAGTTCTGAATTCTCAGAGTTCAGGGAAAGAAGGGGTGTTAAAAATTTTATTCACTTTCTGCTACACCAAGCCTCAGAAGAGCATCATGGTTGAATATTACTGTGACAGTTTGATCAGGTTTACATTCTTTTATGTGGGGTTAATGCTTCTGATCCCATCTCAAAGCCAGGTGGCCCTGAAGAAAGGCAACAGAGCATAGATGTGGTGTGCTTCCCAAATACCAGCCAAGCACAGAGCCTTCCATATTAGTTCAGGTTTTGCAATTAATGTTCTAAGATACAGTCCCCTTGTATGCTGCCCTGGAATTTCCAGGGTGCCTCAGTAACTTCCTTTGGAAATACTATCTGTGTGTTCTTCACTGTGGGGATTTCACATTGTGGGCTGTGTATTTGGCATGAAATTGCTGTGGGTTACACGGAGCCTGGTGCAGCTCCTGCTTTCACCCTGCTGCCAGGGCTGGGCAGTCTCTGCTCAGATGACTGTGGCCCTGTGGAGCCCATCCCTTCTGTCTTATCTTTTATTCTCTTCTGTTCAGACATTTTGTTCAGTGCTTGTAATCATCATATCCAAGTTCCTACCAGCAGCACATAAGTGATTTATCATAAGTTACGTGTTTTAATCTGTAATTCTTCTCTTTTAGAACTGAGGAAAAAGACAACTTTCATTTCTGCTGGGGGTATTACAGAAATACAGGGCATCAGGTGGGGTTTTTTTCAATAAAGTAGCATTTTAAAACCCTACAGAAAATCAAGAGCCTCTGGTTAGGTTTGAGTTCAGAAACATTTTGTCAAAAATGCCTGTTTCTTAAGGCTCAGTGGAAATGGTCGGATCCCTCAGAGAACAGTGTTGTGTGTAAGATAAACCCTTCTCAGGTGAAACAAGTCTCAGTCCTCTAGGGTTTTATATTTCTGCAAGTTGGCTGCGCTTCAGAGCCTCGGAGAGTTACTCAAATGCAGCTGTACAGGGAGAATGGTCTCTTTATAGACCAAATGTATTGGGTGTCTGGAGAAAAGGCTTTGGTAGTCAGTGAGGAGGGAAGGAGCAGGCGGGACAGGAGGACATAGGTCTCAAATGAGTTGACTTGAAAAACAAGGGGGTTTTTGTTTGGTTGGTTGGTGGATTTTTTTGTGGAAAACAAACCTACTATCCTGGGAACCTTTTGTCTTTTTCATTAGACAGGTCTGACTCTCAAGATGAGACACTTGGACATTGCTAAGGCTATGGAACATCAGGGTCAGCCAGTCCTGCCCCTACAAACCCAACCTCCCTGGGAGGGCTGGCACAGACTGTGCTGCTCCACTGGCCCAGGAGCTTCAAAGAAAGATAAAAATCTTCAACTGACCATGCTCAAGGTGATGTCTGACTCTTCTGGCACTCAGTGGGGCCAGGATTTCCCTCTGTCTCGATGCTGAGCACAATTTAGAACTCTTAGACTTTCTGCAGATCTAGTGAGCCCACAAGTTTTTTTGTCACTGGTTTTAACAATAAAATAATTTTCTCAAATCTGTAGATCTCATATGTTAACAGGTGTTATACGAAAAGAGAATGGGGAGAGTCCAGCTGTTCCCCTGTGAGGCTGAGCAGGATCAGAAAATTGGTTGGGTCAGAACAGGAGTTCCATGGGCTGGTTCTAAGCTGGTTTCTTCCCACACAATGGAGAGCAGGTTTGGGATTGGATTTAGGTCCTTTGTTTCCTGCTCAGGTGCAGCTGTCACCATAGGCACAAGGCACTTGTGTTGAGGGGAATGTGCTGGTGAACTGAGCTACAGATCTAGAGGACAGTGGCACATGTGCTCATTTGCTTGGTTCTCTTGGTTCCCCCCAGGGTGTGAACTGATTTTAGGGTCAGCTCAGCCTTGCTCTTGGTCATCAGTGCAGATAGATTTTGAGATATATCTTGAAGCTTGCTGTGCAAAGACTGCTTGATGGCTTTGTGTGGAGAGTGAAGACTCTAACCTTGGTTGAAGCTCATTGCACCTGATTTTTAAAGTTAATAAGAAGGAAAAGTTTACAGAATACTTCTGCCCAGGCAGCTGGGGTGCTCAGCAGTAATACGTGGTTATAACTCCACCATTGAATCAATAAACCGCATGCTATTTCCCTCCTAAAATTTACAGTCAGATCTGTTGCTGCTTAACAGGGCAAGTAGAAAATAGAGGCATGTAGCCAAACTAGGCCTTAAATGGCTCTTTCCCTGCTCTACAGGTAGGTGACCGTTTTCCTTTTTTCCTGGAGAAGCAGTCTAGTATTTCTTTCCTCTGTGCTCAGCTGCATGTAAGTCAAGAATAAATGAAACCCAGGCCCAGCTTTAAATCCATTTCCTTGCAGGCAGTGTAGTAAGTGTTCTACCATGCCTCACTCCCTCTGAGTACCGGTTGGGCTGATTTTGGGATTAAGTCCTAATGGTTAAATAACACTGTCTGCCATTTGCTTAGGTGCTGAATCAGGAAAACAGCTTTGCACGGGGCGTTTGGGGGCGGGATGTAACGTGTCCATGCCATGAGCAGAGCGGCTGCATTTTTCTCACAAAGGAACAATGCACCCAACAGCTGTTGAGCAAACAGCCCTGGCTTTATTGCTGCCACAATAAGTGTCATTCACGCCGTCCTGGGGCACAGCCCAAGGAATGCTGCACACCATCTGCACCAAAGGGAGAGAAACAAATGCAACCCTTGCTCACAGCACTGCAGGCACGTTTGGGAAAAGTCAGATGGCCTTGGATCATCAATGCAGCATTTAAACAGACCAGAGGAAAACAGGCTTACACAGTCCATAGATACAGAGCCAGATTGTGATGCTCTTGGTCATGCCCAGGCCACAAGAGGTTCTGTAGAAGTTGTTGAGCTTGCCAACGGCATCTGGGGACGTTTGAATATCGAAGATTTGATTTGGACACTTGTTACTTGCTGAAGAATCTTAGCAGATCTATGTAATTCTTCCATGTAGTTTATTCACACACACCTACGAAGCACAGATCTGTTAGGCAGTAGCAGGGCAGGTGCTCAAGGGAAACCCTGCTGGCTTTGAAGTGATTTTTCAGAAGTGCATTTTCCCTCCCTATATGGCCCTTTGTGCCAAGGAAACTGGGTGTAGCTGTTCTGCCTTGCCATGGGAACACTGTTTCGAAGAACATTTCCTTTAACCAGGCTTTTAGCACATCCATTTTGATTTACATCCAAATGGGTCACAGACATCAATGCAGTATTATATGGGCAGAAAAAGGGAATGAAATGCTTTTAACATGAAAAATATGCTCTTGCATATAGGCCAACTTTTGTTCTCTTTCAATTTATCTAGGATTTGGGTGGGTTTAATTCTAGGACTGAATTCAGTACTGGCGTAAGTGAGCACAACTCCATTAGTGCAAATGGAGTCTCAGCATTTATGTCAACAGTGAACTTAGATCATTGAATTTTTCCCATGTTTGGGCTTGCATGTTTCCTGCAAGATAATATACACATGTACTTGCCCATATGCTGCACATATGCACATAAAAATCCACTGAGGAGGATGTTTGGCTCTTTGCTCCATGTTGACTTTATGCATAGAAACTGCAATCAACTGGTGAATTTTTTGCTTCTCCTGTAGCTAATGTGCCATGCATCTGTAAGGGTCAGCCATGCAGAATGCCACGTTGTGAGTAAAATCCCTGGCAGGAAAGGCAAACGTGAAAATTGCTTTTCTTTCTTCAGTCTGCAGGATGGCACATGTACCCAGATCCATGGGATTCATTTGTACTGATTTTTTCTCCCCTGTTATCATGAAATTGAGCACTGCTGTGAACAGAGGGGTACATAGAGATACTATAGATGCTTATCATTGGAGTGAATTGTAATATTTATTCAGCTGCAGGCCTCAAGTGTAGTGTATGCCACAAGTTCTGCTGGCTTGAAGAATAGCAAGGCCAAGGCAGAGAAGTCTCATTCTCTGCGATGCTTCCTGCAGCACTGGCGGTGTTGGGCTGGTCATCAGGTTTGAGAGCAGTGTGAGTATTGCATTCTCCTGGATTACCAAAGCTTAGATGTCCTGAATATAGACCATGACCTGGCTGCGTTGAGAACACAGCTGATTTTTGCCACAAACTTTTACTACAAATGCGTGGCAAAGGTGACAGGCATGCACAGGTAAGAGTTGTGTGCACTGGTCAAAGGTTATTGGCCATCTGGAGGCCAGGTGTCCTCAGCACTGGGGAGTCCCTGTTTGTGGGCACCAAATACTTCCCCCCAGTATTTAAAAGCAGGGGGATGTATTTGGTGCCCACAAACATGGACAAAAGGAAAAAAGTAATGTTTTCCTTTTTTTGTTTTTAGATTGAACGGCCTTTGGTATATCCTGAGAGTGACTTTTCCAATGCTCCCCCTGCCCCAAAAAGTAGGATGTCCTTGTTTTCTCAGCATCAAAAAGCTAAATAATGTTTGTGGTGAGAATTAGGGGACACTGGCCTATGGAGCAGTATGAAATGGGATCGCTAGGAAGAAAAGTAGGGCTCTGCCCACGAATAAAACTTGACCCTTCTCTGTGAACATTATCCCTGTGAATAATTGGAAATATGCAGGCAGGCTTCCTGCTGTGTCCCATCCCCTGAGGCCACACCCGCTGTATTGCTTTACATGGTGCAGCAATGCACAGCGAGATTTACATATATATCACAGAAAAGTGTTTACAAAAAAAATTAGCATGTGATTGAGCTGGGAAGCTGCAGAGGGCCCCAACTGTATGAGTTTCCATGCGCTTCAGCCAGAAGATTTATTTCCAATTTGTTATTCATAAGGGAAGAGAGAGAGATTGGGATGGGGTCCTTTGAAGTGGAAAACAAAGTCTTCTATTCAGCCTTCAGCTTAATAGAATACACATGACACAGGCTTGGCATGGCGGCTGCTTTCATGTAATGTGCTCCTTGTCATTTTGCTTTCCTAGGCTGTGAATGCTAGTGGGAATGGGTATTGCCCTGGAAAAGTCAGGTTATCCCCTGCAGCCTTCTGCAGCAGGAGCACAGTGTGAGCAGGTAGAAGCCTTTTTGGTGATGGTGATGGGGAACCCAGGCTGAGCCAGCTGCTGCAGTAGTGTTGCTCATAATTCCTGGGTTGTGTTTCATGTTGCAGGAGCATGTGGAGAGAGAGCAGTGTCATTGGGCTTCTGCAGGCATTACATGGGCACTTCTGCCCTTTTTTGGAGCCTCTGAGCTGTGCCCCTTGGGCTCTGAGCTCTGCCTGACCTGAACTCTTGCCATTATCCCCCCAAGTGGAAGGCTCTTCTGCTTCTGTGCAGCATCTGGGATGGCAGAGTGTGCTCTAAGCACTGTATCACTGCAATAACCAGCAATTTTGTTCAAAGTCTGTGTTTTGGGGAGATATGTACATGGATCCTATGTTTCTTTCCAGGAACAGGACCCTGGTTTTATAATAATCAAAAAACCTCTAACAGCTTCTGTGCTTTGCCCTGTCTTAATGGTATTAAAACCCACTCAAAGGGTGAGTGTTTTTGAAGAACTTACAAGCCTGACTTACCACAAAGCCATGTCAATTAGCTGGTCCACGGGCTATGAGAGAAAACATGTGTGACCTCCAGCACGTCATCGTGGCCCCCAGCATCGTGTGGTTAGAAAGAATTTGGACCGGAGTCCTGCCGGTCCTCTTGGCCCTGTGATGCTTGTTCCTCTTGGCTTCCTCCAGGATCGTGTCCTCGTGCCGTGCTTCCCTCTTGCTCCTCTGCATGTTCAGGTTTGGAGCTCTGGGTGAATCACCGAAATTGGAGATGGAAAGAAACACATGAAGTCATCTCATCCTGCCCTTGCCAGTGCAGGATTATTCCCCACAGTACAGTCTCGAGTGCCTTCTCCAATCTATTTTTAAATGACTCAAAGGAGAGGGCTTTCCTCTCCTCCCTGGGGAGGCTGGCTCCGCGCTTCAGTAGACCTCACTGTTGGGGAATTTGCTTCCTGTTCTCCAGCCTCAATTCTCCTTTTCCCTAATTTAATTGAACTGTTCCTGGCTCCACCCTTTTAAACCATTTTCCATATTGCATGACTGTTGCAAATACCTGTTGTCAATTTGCAGGCATAATGGATGGGAATTCATCACCGTTTGCCTTGCTTGGCAGAGGCTCTTTGTGCAGAGCTGCACTGGGAAGCCAGGCTTTATCAGAAACTAGATTTTAGAGCTACATGCCAAGAAATCAGAATGACCTTTTCCTTCTTCTTCGGACAATGACATTAACATAAAACCCCATCTTTACTGAGAATATGCTGGGCTTCTGGCAAAGTTGATACAAAACAACTGTATTAATGGGCTGGTTTTCCTCTCAGTCCTTCAGCAGCTCTTCCACAGTGCATTTTTACATGGCAGCAGTAACTGTTCTGAGTTCTCAGGTTCAGCTCTAGATGCACAGATGTTTGGAGAATGTTTAATAAAAAGATACAGTAATTCTGTTTTTATCAAAAGAAAGCTGTGGCTCCAGCAGCTCAATTTCTAAACCCTGACTTTCAATTCAAGGTTTTGTAAGCACCTGAAGTGTTTTGCAAATGGGTGCTGAAGGTGAGATTTATGCTTTGACAACACCCAGATCCTCTCGAAGGTAGTTTGTCTACGGGAGTGTGTGCCCTTCTTCCATCAGAACTGAATTGCAAGAGAACTGTGTGTCCAAAGACTGTAAGTTATTCCAGAAAAGCATATTATGGTTTTGAAGAATTATGAATCTCTATTTATTTATTTATGAGATGAAAATCAGTTTCTGCTGTGGGTGACGGCAGAATAGCAGCCCATACCGAAAACACCAGGAAAAGAATGGCTAGCATTAAAGAGGCTGGAACCCCTTTAGTGCTTTCATACAGCAGAGCTGCAGCTATTTAGCTGTGGCAGGGTACCAAACAACATTGTGGCTGGCCATTGTTGCTTGAACAGTTTGATTTTTAAAACATTCAACTGAAATATAACCACCAGCCAAGTTGGAAGAAGCAAGTCACAAGGACAGCATGTTAAATGAAGAGTCAGCAAACGGGAGAAGAGCTCTCCTGCTCCAGTGGAAAGTGGCTGTACTGCAGACCAGGAGCCCAAGAGCAATATCTCAGCCTAGCACTGCTATCCAGTTGCTTTTAAGAAAATTTTATAGCACAGAAGTAATATGACTTTAAAAAGGAAAATGCCACAGCTATAAAATAAACTTGCAGATTTCTCTGTGGTGGGCCTCAGAAGGGCCGTGGATCCCATCCCTTTTTGCTCAGTACTGATCCTCACATCATAAACCAGAAACCTCTCCTCCAGAGAGCTTCCAAAGTGAAGTGTTTCAGGAGATGGGAAAGGGGTGATGGAGCAGGGTGAAGGAGGATAGAACACAGTGACTGTAGCTGCCAGGGTAAACCCCTCCCAGCAGACTGGCCTTTGCTGCTGATACTGACTGGGCTCATCAAATTGTGTGATGTGACTTGAGAAGTGTTTCTGGAAGGCACTGTTCTTGTTGGGGCTTTAAATGTGTGTGTTTAAATGCTGCTGTGAGTTAATGGATGGGAGCAGGGTGTGTGGGAGCCATACAGAGGAGGGTGTGTGGTCCCTAATGACGCCAAGTGAAAAACAGAGACACACCTGCTTTGGGATATAATGGGAGTGATAAGAGTAATTTCTTAACGATGGGGTTTTTTGGGGAGTGTGAGGGGAAGGGTTGGTATAAGAAATGTAGGGGAGCAAACAGGACTTGTATCTGGTGGTAGTGGGAGCTGTTCATTTGAAATGGGAGCCTTGGGTACATCTGGGCTGAGCTGATACTGGTTCCTGCATGCCGCCCTCCTGCTCAGTGTTTTGCTTTGTGCTGTTTTATCTGCCAAAAAGAAAATAAATTCACAAAATATTTGCAAAGTTGCATGGCCGCAGGCTTAAATACATACATATGAATTCCCTGAAAGCAATTTGCTTCAAGCTCTCCTCAGTTCCAGACGTCTTTCTCACTCCATCTGCTTGTTCAAGTACACAAGTTTCTTGGGAAAAATCACTTATTACATCACTCAAAAATGCCACAAAAATAGCTTTTCTCTTAAGTTCCCATCCTCAGAGTTAACTCACATGGGGATCAGATAGATTCGAACATTTTATAACTTTTTATTTTCCTTTCTCTTTAAACACAGGATCTCTGGTCATGGAAGCAGGGTCACGTGGTGGATTCTTGGCAGTCAGCAGTCTGTGGAGCTTTTGCAGGTGCAAAGGATTATATGTTATACTGAGAAAGACTAAAGAAGAAAGGGAAAAATGTGCAAATCTATTAAGTATAGCAGAACAACATTCCTTTGTAATTCAAGTTTGTTTAGAAGAAAACGGATCCAGTTGTTTGGAAATAGGAAAGTCAGCAAAGGAAAGAGAAGAAGAAGAAAAAAAAAGACTCAACTAGGGTGTCTGTTTGAAAGACAACCAATTTGTTTTTGACAAATTTCTGTTATTTAAAAACTGTGGGCCTGTCAGTCAGGCTTTGTGATTATTTCAAAGTTGATTTGTAAAATCCTCATCCAGGAGAAACTTAGCTTGGGTGGGGGTTTATGCAGCTGTTCGCTCTGAGCACTTCCCTAGGGGCTGAAGTGATTGCAGAGGCCGTGATTCACCATTCCTGTGACAGCTCTGACAGCCACGTAGATTAACTGGAGGCAGGAGAGCAGAGGGCCAGCACTGCTCAGCCTGGAGGCAAAACCTTCCACAGCAAAAAAACCCAGAGGATGAAACATCTGGGCAATCTCCAGACACTACAACAAGAATAAAGAGTGGCAGAATACAATACTGCACTATTTATTGCCAAACAAGCCAGAAGTTAATTGAATTTTTCAGTAGGCTTCTTGCTTGATTTTAGCCTACTCCACTTCTTTCCAAAAAAACAAAAAGAGGGAAAAAAATCAATTAATGACTCATCAGTATAGCTGACAAGTTTGAGGGAGGAGAGATTCAACTGTCTTAATAGAAAAAACAGATTAATAGTAAAGGGGTGGATAGCCAGAGCTTTATCCCCATGGAGCTAAAATACATTTTGAGATTCCAAACCAGTAACAGAATATGTGGAAAAAATAAATCCTGTTTAAAGAGAAATTATAGCATTTCTTGAAATAGAGATTATCAAAAGCAAAGCTTGTTCTTTGATAACTTACAAAATCAGAGCCATTACATTGTATGTAGTTTTTTAAAAATAAGTTCTGTTAGGGGAAATGAAGTATTAATAGCAGCAGAATTCCAGCAGAGACTGAGGCTTCGTTTTGAAGGGCGCTGAAACTGCACAGCTGAGGGGAGGCAGCGTGGCTGTAGCTGCACAGAGTTAAGTAGATTGGGTGTGTGAGCAGTGAGGGAATGGTTTAGGTAGAACTGATTCCATTTTGGGGCCGAGGGAATGTTTTAGGTGACCTCTTGTGGTCTTCTCCAGCTGTATTTTTTCTGTTTATGTTGATGGGAAGGGAGTTTTATTCTGCTTAAGGTCCTGCTGTTGGATTTTACACTGACTTCATCAATCAGTGCAAGCAAAATAAGAGCAAATGAAGCAGATCGTTCATTTTTGTTTTGAAACAAATCAAGCTAACAGACTAAAAATGCTTTAAAATGCAATCTGTATGTCTGCAGGTGTGATGGGGATCATTACCTCTGTTGATTTCTTTACAGTTAGATTGATACAAAAACTGTGTTCAGGCATGTTCAGAGAGCTGGAAAGGTTATCTGATTTACCCAAGGCCTTGCAGAGTAATTTCCTGAGGTCCAATTTGGTGCCTCAGTTGGAAATTTAGCCCAGTGCCTCTAATTCCTTCTCTGTTTGTCCTAATTTTGACCAGTTGTGCTTGGACTTGCTACTATTTAATGGATGCTCAGCAGTGTCTGCTCCTTTCCTAGCAGAAATCCTGCAGAAGGAGCTTCCAGAGGCACAGCTGTGCACGGACGTGTGCTCGCTGTCCTTTGGCACACGCTGGGGACACCAACACTTGGTGTTGGAGGAGACACCAGGTCCTGGAGCAGCACAAACACTTCCAGGTCCATGTGGTGGTAGATGAGACACTTCAGCCTGCTTGCCTTCCTAGGCTCTATTCCCCAAGCACAGATCTTTGAAGAGCTGGAGTCTTAATTTGTAGATCATGTTGTAATTGGTGAGGATAAATATTCTCTGGGTTATCCTTCCTCCAGCCTGGTTTTCCTTCTCTGTGCTTTGTCTCCCTATTCTTTCCTTTTCACCAGCAGTATTAGAATCTTCCTTTCTCATGAGTCCTTTGACAACCTGCTTCAAAGCTTAGGAGGTTGAGCTCTTTTTGGATCAGAACCTTCCCCTCTGTCTCCATTGCCTCCCCCTGAGATACATAACAAGCTGGCTCTGATACTGATCTATTCTGGTACCGCATCCATTCTGTTTTACTGAAAATATTTAGCCTTCTTGCTGAGGGGAGGCAGTGGAAAAATAACTTCCTGCATTCTGTACAATGGATTCCCGAGTTAAAAATTATTAACTACCTGCATATAGCTTCAGATGAGGGAAGAAAAAGCCAACCAAACTCTTTTTCCCTTTCTTTCCATCCCAAAACAAAAAAATTAAAACCTCACCAGTACCCTGTGAATAAAACAAGGTGGATGTATGCATAGAAGTGATTTTAAATCACTGTGTTATAAACCTTAAAAGGCGAATGTTATCCAAAAAACAACTTTGCACACAGATATTCTGTCAAATGCCACCATGGTGGTGGTGGGATGGTGAAATTCCACAGACAGGCTTTTCTCCTGTGTTCTTTGCTTGAATTCAATACTTTCTAAAAATATGTTAGCGGTCCTGAGGGGCAGAGTAATAAGCTGAAAGAAACTGAAAGAAAAGTCCTGTTTAGCTTCCCTTTATGGCACACACACGTGTGTGTCTGTATGAGTTGGTTATAACTGTTTGGTGAAGACAGAACCAAGAGCAACAGTCTGTTGAATTCCATTCCCCTGTGAAATGGCAGCAGTTTCAGCCAAAGTGCTGCAAGAGGCCCAACGCTGCCGTATTGAGCCCTCATACGTAAGATGGATGTATGTGATCCATGGGCTTTTTATGGAAATGTAATAGGCATGAACATAAATAGTAGAGATTTGGAATCCTCTCTGACTCATCTGTTAATAATTTAATCCCTCAAGGCCTTGTCCAGCTTTATCATCATTTTTGGTGTCTTAACAGAGATGTTTGGAGCAGTCAGGAAGTGGGAAAAGGTGATACCTGAGCAGCTGGTGGGGAAGAACCAAAGGCTAGATCTAAATGAGATTTTAAGCCTGAGGTTGTGTTTTAACCAAACCTTGCCTCGTGTCTGAAGTGTTTGGACACCACCCCAGATCTGGGCAGGGCATGGAGGCAGAGGAGGGAAGCATGTCCCCATACATGCATCATTCTGTTTCACCCCATGCTCACGTCTTCTCAGGACTTAGACTGCCTGGCTGGACCACCCCAGCCCTGCAGTGTACCCAGGCAGGCTGTCCCAGGAGAGCTTCTGTGTGGGTTTCCTGTGTTCTCCATGGAAGTGGGACAGTGGCAAAGAAATCCTGCCACTGGGTATTAGCTGTTGGAAAAGAAAAATACTACCTTGGAGCAGCGAGGTGATCCCCAGCTTGTCAAAGAACCTAAATGCCCCTGTTAAGCTGCCTTCTTTGTCATTGCCATAAGAAAAAGTGTGGCTTAACATTAATAATTAATGCTGTGTGGTGACAAAGTCACCACGAATGGAGGTGCAAGTCCAGTGAGTCATAATGCACTAACGAGAGCTTTTTGCACATTAACAGGGAGGATTTCCCATCACTTTTGTTTTGATCTAATCGGCTCTGACAAGATTACACACTGTGTCTAAAAGCCTCTTTAACTCTATAGCTCTGAATAAATTTTTGAGTAGTTCTCAAGATTTCCCTGCAGAGTCTGCTCGGAACATGCTCCTAACCCTGAATTGGTTAAATCTCTGGAGGGTGCAGTGCTTTGTCTTGGTATTTCTGCTGAAATCCAAAGAGGTTCTTGAATCACTTTGCTCTACTATAGGCAGGTGTTGTTCCCACACTGATAAAGGACCAGAATAAACTTCCTGTTAAAAAAATTTAACATGATATCAATAAAATAAAGGTTCAAATAAGAATTTATTGATTGAAGAGTTCTAAAAAAGACCATTTGTGAACTTGGAAATCAGTCAGTGTAAGAGGATGCTGTGAGGTTTAGTGTTGGACCTGAGCCACTCAGTTTTTCAACCTGGAAATTGGGATTTGATCCTGAATTGGTCCTGGGTAACCTCCAGGTGTCAGTACAGAAAATAATAATGAAGATAGCCAATAGTACAGTTCGACTGGATTTTTTTTTCTTTTCCTAAGATGGACTAATTCCAACAAGGAACAAATTCCTGGCTCTTGAAGTGAGATTGACCTACAGAACAGGGCTCGTGTTACGGAAGAGGGAGCAGGGGTCTGGCCATATGACAGGAACTCGGAATTAGGGAGAACCCCTGTAGTGGCCAGAAGGATTCCCTGGACTTTAGAAAAGGTGAGGAGAAGTTAAAAAGGTACAGAAAAGCAAGATGCCAAAACCAAAGGAGAACTTGTCTTCCTCCCTTCATAGGATCTTGTTTGAGGATTGTGTCTAAGTACCTGTGGAACATTTTCCTGTAGCAGCAAATTCTACAGACTGCGAGGACCTAGAGTTAAATATTATTCCCAGGTGAAGTATTTTACTCTGTTCTGATGCTTTTAGTTGTGTATGACAGCTAAAATGCTAGAAAATGCCAGCAGCAACCTAGGGGAATATCTTAAGTCTTCAAGTCTTTTTATTCTTATTGCCAAATAAAGGTAAATCATTCTCTGCAGATGTCTGTCACCAGCACTTCCATCAAGGACTGGTCACTATGAAAGTGTGAGTAGCAGGGGGATTTTCTGTTTAACACCCTGACTTGGTAAAGTTTGGCTGCTCAGCTGATGTGTGAATATACAGTCACCATTGTAACTTCTTGGGAAATGGGTGATGAATTTTCCACCACTGCGTGAAGGTTCATTTTCCCAATAGAGGAATTTGTCACTCTGCTGGAAGTACTGAAGAGCCAAGAGCCTTCTCCCATGTGAAAATCCATCTTTATGCCTGCTTGCTGAGCCCAAGTCACCCCCAGATCTGTCTAGGGCAAGGGAGAAAGGAGCATTCTCCAAGAGCAAGTTAGTGAGTGAGCCTGGACACAGACTGCCTGCAAAGGTGCCTTTTCTCCATCAGCCCTGCAGAGAAACCAGGATGATTTAGGAGTAGGAGGCTGGATGTGTCTGGGCCTTTCTTGTCCACCTGATACTCTGATGCTTTTCCTGGTCACTGATTAGTGGAGCAGACTTCAGCCTCATGTGGCAGTTCTTGGTGAGTTCAGTGACAGCAGGAATTGAACGATTATTAAATAAAGAAGTATTTAAAGATCTGTTGGGCCCTATTGTGTATTGGTGCACTGCACAGCCCTCCTATTTTCAATGAATAGACAGTTTGTGTCTGTTGTATCAATCTGGTGATTGGAAGCAGTCAGGTTTTAAGTTCCTTTATCCTGTTCCTGGATACATGTGTACTAAGCTTTAAGAGGTCGCTCTAAAATTATCTTGGACATTTAGAGTTAAGGCTGGAGAATATTCATTTTGTCAGACTCTCTGCCTTCAATAAAAAGCAGTCCCCAACAAATGCTAGCTTTAATCTCATGTTTTGTCAAGCATATACAAACTTGCTTTTAATTTAGCCGCTATCCTGCTGCTTGTTGTGCTTATGAAGCATTTTATTGTTGCTGTTGCCATTCTGAATTGATTGGTAAATCTATACCAAATACTTCCCAGTGATGGAAAAAGAAACATTGAAATTTTAATAACGAAAGAGGAGGGAAGATCCAGATGTCAGCTGGGGAAAAAATGAAAACCAATCAGCCTTGATTAAACTTTCCAGATAAGAATTTGGGAACATCATGTCAGGATAAATTGTGTTTGTTCTAATCACTCCATCAGCCAAGACTGAAGCTCCTGCCAATAAGAAACTCTCAGGAATAAATGCATTAAAAAGTTACAGGGATCTGATAAGGGACATGAGTTAGTTTGACTAAAGTGTTGCCATCAGAGCAGGGTGATGCTTTAAGATTTTTTTGCTTGATACAGGCCTGACAGCCATGTGGTTCACTGTTTAATTTTAGCTTGGTCTGTGGGCAAAGGAAGGACTTCTACATCCAGACTTGTAAAGCCACTATTTTCCATGGAGATTATTTTTACCATTCTAAAAATACATTGCTGACATGAGTACCAAAGTTTCTATCCAGACCATTCTCTCAAAGCCTTTCGGTCACTTACGCAAAAACTGGCTCACAATAAAAGGATTTTCTGACCTTAAAGAAGGTCCAAGAATGGACTGGAATTTAGTTTAACTTACTCATAGTTTCTGCTTTGACTTCTTGAATACAGCCCATTTTTCTGCTTTTTAGTGAGGTATCACTGCTAGAAAGCTTCCGGCAGAGTGAACCACATAGGCCAACCTTACGGGAGTGGAAGCTGCTCCTAAAACCAGGCATTTTGGGCTGTTCACTAACTCAACTTTCCTGCTATTCTTGTTTGAGATCCAGGGGACTGCACATGTGCCTTACTGCATCTCCTGAACTGTCATGGGACATTCCTTAATTAACTGTAAGAAGTCAAGCAGGGTGCCAGCTGGCCCAGCCTCCTCCATCGTAAAACAGGGGTTTAATATGTTCAAGTTAAGGTGGTTGAGAGAGAGAGATGCAGGTAAAAACATAAGCCAGCAGGGAAAATGTTTTTTTTCATTACTTTACAGATTTTAGAAGAAATGTTTTTCCCCCTCTCTCATCCCAAGAAAAGAGAGATCAATTTTTCTACATTCCATAAAACTTGGAACAGAAAATAGATTATTTTTAGCTTATTCCCTGGGCACTGTGTAGGCTTCAGTGTTTGGAGTCACTTTGTTCCCGGCTGTAGCAGATACAGGATTTATACAAGCTCCAGAGGAAAAAAAATTAGGAGAAAGAAGAAAGATTTCAGAGCAAGTCTCTTGCTCTCTTTTCTGCCTCCTTTCTTCCCCTTTCATTCTTCACTTACTGCTGCTCCTGCATTTCAGAAGTTTCCTTCACTTTGGCTCTTCCTTGGCATGAATTACTATTTTGAAATATTTTGAACAGAGTAGGGAAAGATTAGGGTTGATTTTAGGGTGGGGAAATAAGGCAAAGGGAATAAAATCCTGGGAGGAAAAGCAGCAAAGCTGGTCCCTAGATAGCACAAGAGGCCAGGCAGTAGTCACAGGGTTAAAATACAGAGCCAGACACACACATGTTTGGGAGTGAGACATGCAGATGGATAAGCTGAAGATTTCTGGCTTTCAGGAGGAAAGTCACAGCTGAGCTGGCTGTGGCAAGTGGCAGTAATGAGCTCCAAGGGTGAAGTTTGGGAGTGAGTAGAGAATAAAAATGCCCCTGAGGGTAAGATGGCACTTGCAGCAGCACTTCTGACAATTTTCTAAGACCGTTGGGCAGCTTCACATTGTTGTTATCCAAAGTGGAGCTGATTTAATCTGTTGGAGATGAGCTCCATCCCAAACACTGACTTGTCTTTTTTCCTTGAAACAGTCCCAGATCCAGTCTGTGTGTATCTAGTGAGTAGCCCAAGCATATGTGTTTCAGATACAGAGCATGTTTCTATCTTTCTAGCATTTACATGGTCAGACTTTAATTCTCTCGGCAGAACACAGTGTGACTGGTTTATTTTCCCATCTCTGCAAATGAGCAAGCAGTTTCTTCCTTCCAAACTTGCTGTAGATGTTGGAAGTGCAATCTGTTATCCTTACAACCTTCATATGTTCATATATGTACAGGGTCCAGAACAAAAAGACAGGAACGTCCCTGGGGATGTTTGGATTTACAGTTAACCAGCAGAGAGCTGTTTTCTAAAGTCAATACACAGTAACAAAACACTCTGTGTACAGACCTTGGACAGACGTACCTGGGCTCTGACGTGAGGGAACATGCTGTAGGCATTAATAACAGAGCAGTGTTGACCACAGCCCTGGGAATTATAGGCAGTGTGGCATTCACATTCACACAACAATGTCTCACTTGTGCTTGGTATTTTAATTTTCTCAGGTGGATTTGCAGCTGCAGTCACCACACCTCTCGACGTAGCAAAGACGAGAATTATGTTGGCAAAGGTAAGAGGGAAGGAGGCCACCAGACAGGCCGGTGAATGGCCTGGGTATTCCAGGGTTTCTGTAGGGTCGTTACAGAACAAAATCCAGCACCTCTTAATAATCATTTCTGCTCTTGTCCTTGAAGGCAGGAGTAGATGTGAACAGGCACTGCATGCAGAACTAATGAAATTGTTGTGTTCCTTTCCCTGAATGCTCCTCTGGTCCTTTCCCAAAGGAGCTGTCTGAAACAGACTTGGGCTTGTGCTCAGCTTCCAGAGTCTCATGCAGTGTCTTTAGGAGAAAAGCCTTGCAGAGTCAGACACCCAAAGTTAAACTGCCCATCAGGGATTTATTCTGCTGTTGTTTTGATAATTCAGAGTGTGTGTATGTCTTTTCTGAGGGGGGCTTGGTACTGGCTTTTCTGTCCTAAAATTTTAAGCTATAGAGATTGTGATGGGGGTTTGGCAGAAGGAAGATTGCTTATAAGATCAGTAAGTTTAATAAGTTTAGAAATTGCTAGTGAGTCTGGTGTTCCCATCATCATCTCACTGACCCAGAGCAGAGCTGACAGCCGCAGAGCTAAGAGCCCTTAGCAGGTGGATGTTCCTAAAGCCTTTCCCAGCCCTGATAAGAGCTGTTGTGTTGGTGATGGGCATTCTGGAGTTTTTGTGGGTATTTTTTACCCTGCTGCTCATGTCTGTCAGTTTGGGGTGTTTCTTGTTGATAACATGCACCTCTCCAGCTGAGTCACATCTGCACTCACTGTGTTATGTATGTGTCATTGCTGGCTTGTGTCTGCGGCAGCTTCTTTGTCTTTGGATAGTGTCAGTGATAAACCTGTAAGAACTGGGTTTCATTTATCTCTGCCTCCCTCCTGAGCAACCAGGTAAAGAAATGAGGATGCTTTGAGGTGTTCCGGGACCGTTCAGTTTATATTAGTCACCTCACATTAACTAGGCCACACATGGAATTTAATTGTCTCTAGTCCTGCTGTTTGCCCTCTGTTTTGCACTCAAGACAATTTTCACATGCATTACACTACTCAGGGTTTTTTTGGTTCTTTTAAATCTAAAGGAGCAGCAAAGTCACTTGTCGGTGCTTTTAGAGTGTGTTTTTATTAAGGTCTTACTGCAGTATCGGCTGCTGGATGTAGAGCTGAGTGTAGTGCAGAAGGGACCAGGCGTCCAGTTCTGAACTAACCAGCTCTGTGACCTTGATTGTTTTGTTCTTCTCTGCCTCTGTTTCACTTTCTGCCCTTTTTTTCATTCCTGGAGACAAGGAGCTTTTGCCTGTGTCTGGGGTAAGGAGGTCATTAGGATCTCTGTAATTCCTGTCATGTAGCACTAACCAGGGACAGGAGCTCAGTAAATAACTAAACCTCTGCCAACAGTTTCCAATCTCTCTCTCTCTCCGTGGTGCAGGCTGGTTCCAGCAACGCCAGTGGGAATGTTCTGGCTGCCCTCGGTAGCATCTGGAGGACACAAGGCCTGTCAGGGTAAGGACGTGCTGCACCTCAGGGGTTGTGTGTCTGTGTCTTAGGGGGTGTGAGAAGATGGGATGGGATCTGTTTGTATTTAAATTTTGGCATACAGAAAAGCCTTTTGATTGCTGTACACCTGGACAGGGAGCAACAGTCGGGTAGCCAAGAACAAGTCCCTCAGGGAGGTTGAGTGTCCTCGCCTTAGCACTGGCTGGGGGCAGTGTCCAGGGAAGAGCACAGAAAAGGGGCATTGTTGGGAGTATATCCAACCTCTAAGCCCAGCTCCAGGTGTCAGAGGCAAGGGTGGCTTTGTGTTAATAACCCATGATGGACTTTTCCCTGTGAATGTGTGCATTTGTGATTTGTGTCCATTTAAATTCAGGCACATCTCGTGGCAGTGAAGACAGCAGTTTCATTTGAGGGGTGTGAATGCCCTCTCCTGAGGTGTCAGGGAAGGCCAGCATAGGACACAAATGCCCCCTATGGACTGTTTTTCCTCCTCCGGGCAATTTCTTGCAGATTTGAAAACACCAGCAAAGTCTCCTCTGTTCCTTTCAATTGTCCATTCTTGCTGTGAAGTGCAATGTGAGCAGGCAGTGCCAGTGTGGTGCCAGCAGTGGGGAAAAGCTGAAGCAGAGGGAGCCATGTGCTCCCTGACTTGTGCTTTGAACCTCCTGTTAGGTCTAGCCTTGAGCACATGGCCCCGGATTTTTGTGGTGTGGAACCCATTGCAAAAGTGCAAGTTTTCTAAGCCAGAAAACGAAGAGTAGGTCTGAGCAGCCACAGATCAGCTCTCCAGGGCTTTCCTGCTGTAGCCAGAGTGTAGGAATGTTCTGGGCTTTCCTCTGACCAGCTGTGGAAGTCTGGGGTGATGTCCATCCAGTCTCTTAAGTGCCTCACTTTGTCCAGTCTTGAGGCAGAGAATTGCTCTCCTGACCTTGGAGCAGTGTGGGGACACAGAGTCTTCTGCTAGTGTTTCTAGAACATTTTGAAGTGTCAAAATTATTACTGATTTTTACTGACACTGCTTCACTTACACCACCTTGTCCTTTTTGAGTGTGTATCTTATACCAGTAGTTGGTGTCTGAAAGTGAATATATGTCTTAACTTCTCCAGTCCATGAAGTTCAGCCTGTGCTTCCTTTAGTAGGGCTCGTGTCTCACCTGCCTTTGGCCTGGAAGAGAAATGGAGGGGTTTTTGGAAGCTTGAGGCTTTTCCCTGTAATTTTCCCTAGGTTTTTAACCCTCTCTTTCAGGGCACTGTTTTAACCTTTGTTGCCCAAAGCATTGTGCACATCACAGCTCTGCGGGGCACAGCTTTCTCAGAACATCTGATCTCTGCTTGCCCAGCTAATAGAAGTTCAACCCTCTTTCTACACATGTGGGAAATAATTCAAAACAAATTGCAGGAAGTTCCTAAACACCGATTCCAGGAAGGCATCCAGCTGTGCCCCTCGGCAGCACTCAGGGATGGGCTGTCTCAGGTTTGCCTCTTGGAGGGGATGATGTGATGTGGCAGTGGATGAGTTTTGGGTCCTACATGGCTTGGTGGACTCTAAGGCATGTTTTGAAAGGGACTGGGAGAAGTGAGGCCATGTCTGCTGCTGGTGGAAGTTGAGCTCTGAAGGGTGTGAAGAGGCATGGATTTGACTGAGGAAACCTCCCCCATACCCCAGCCAACAGCAGAAAGTAAAAATGTATGTTTGTGTTCTTTTCAGCAGTGCCCTTTTCTAAACAACCCAGAATTAAACTCTGCCCAAAGATAGTACCAGTGGACTAGGACCAAAGGGAACACAATTCAGTTGAAATCAAAACAATAAGAGATCTGGAGAAAAAGTAAGATGTAAAGGAGGCCAAGCTGCGTCAGCTGCGAGGAAAAGGAAGAAAGTCTTGGGAAAAATAAACGCAGAGGCTGCCATGCCTGCTGCCAATTATAAATCTATTAATCAAAACCAATAAAAATGTCGGGCTTTTTTGGCCAGTTGCAACATGACATGATTTATGGCTCCTCTAATAAATCTCGTACTTGAAGAGGAGGAATTCTGAGGGCAGAAAGACGCATTGCTTATTGCCACCTTATTAAAACCAGAGCACAGGGCTCAGCTTCCTGGTCTGCACCTAGTAAATCCCTCTGCTTCATGCCAAGAAATTCGACATCCATTTCTGTCCAGGGAGAGCCAGGACTGTGGCAGGGGTTAGGATAGGGATGGGGTGAGTGGATCTGTGCACCTCTTTGCCCTTGCCAGCGGGGTAGAGGAATCCCTCGCAGGAAAGGAAGTTTGCATCTTGTCTGACGGCTTTTCACACAAGCGATGGTGGTGTTTGAAAGCCATGGATGAAGCTTCACAACTCATTGGTGAGGAACACGAGGGTTGTTGGAGTGGTAATGCTGGTGAGGTGGGCTGTGTGGAGCTGGGGATGGAGCTGGTGGTTTTGCACCAGGTGTCCTGTTCCTCCCATGAGCTTTCTGGTCAGGGTGAAGTTGGCACGTGTGAGGTACCGATTTAATTTTGAAATAATAATCCCTCAACATCGTTCAGTTTTATTTGTCGAAGTGTGGGTTATGAATCTCGATTTCAGTGGAAAAGTACCAGAAGGGCACTTGCCTCGGCAGTAACAGCACATGCACAGAGAAAGGCTCTGTTACTGGGCAACCCCTTCGAGGGGAGGAGAGCAGCTCTGCCTCCAAGCAGAGAAAATTTCTTTGGGGAATAGAGAAGGCTCATATCTCTGGGGGAATTTCGCCAGGCAGCCAACTGAGGGGGAGAAAGCCTCCAGCACCAGGCTGCAAGTTACACACCCCCGAGAGGTGGGGTAACCCTGCTGTGGGTGAGACTCTCCAGACTATGCACTAATCTCCCGTGAGTGGGCAAGCCATGGGAAGAGCTATGGGATATAAGAGCCATTATGAACGGCATCCCTTCGGCTCATTGTGCGCCATTAATCGGCTGCCCGAGGCTGCCCCCGAGCCCTGTGCCTTGCGTTTCGGCAGGCCCTAGGCGCTGTCCTCCCTCTCCTGTCTGGCCTTTGCTCGCCCTGCTCGGTGTCCCTGCTCATCCTGCTCGCCGCTTGCATCCCTGCTCGGTCCCTGCCTGCTCTTGGTCCCCACTGAGCCCGAGCCGCGCCATTCTCCACAGCCAGGCCCCGATGCCCACTGAACCCGAGGCACACTGATCTCCACAGCCAGGCCCCACTGCTCCCTGAACCCGAGGCACGCTGTTCTCCACAGCCA
>VWZT01007725.1:562594-660795 GCA_013397055.1 Pachycephala philippinensis
CCGAGGCACGCTGATCTCCACAGCCGGGCCCCGCTGAACCCGAGGCACGCTGATCTCCACAGCCGGCCCCGCTGCCCTGCTGGCTGCTGTGCAGAACACAGGCTGCCCACAGAGAGAGCTCGGTGCGGAGCTGTGGCCAGGGGAGAGCAGTGGTTTGTCTCAGTATGGCCACCTCGTTGGACTTCTTAGGTTTTGTGGCCAAGCATACAGTGCTTTTTTCAGCACTGGCCCCTCTGTGCTGTGTCCCGGCCCTGCATTGCCTTACCCTCTTTCCCAGGGAAGTGGTAGAATCAGCAACACTGGAAGTGTTGAAAAAGTGTTTAACTGTGCTGCCTGGAGACATGGGTTAGGGGTGGGCTTGGCAGTGCTGGGTTATTTTGGACTTGTCTTTTTTCAACCCAAATGATTCAATGATCCAAAGGGTAACTGCAGGGGTCCTGTTAGTCTCCTGTTAGGAACTGAGGAGTGGCAGAGTGCCAGGTGAAATCTGCAGACAGAGCAAATCCAAGTAGACAGCAGACTTCTGCCCACCAGAGCAGTTTCTGATGGGGCCAGCAGAAATAAACCCAATTTATCTCATCTGCTGATGGGGGCGGGCATGGCCCAGTGGAGAGAGTTTGGATCAGACCTGCCACAGAGCTCTGCTCTTTGGATTTGGGACCTCCCTGCAGCTGTTCAGCTCTGCCCTGATGCAGACAGGGAGCCCATGGGGAAAGCGTGGAGAGGCCGCAGGTGGCAGGTGGGAACAGGAAACTGGGAGAAGCAGGGCCAGGATTCTTGGAAGTGATGGTTGGTAATAGGGGTTGCCAGGGATGCAGCTTCTGGGTTAACTCAGTTATGGGCCCCTGTTTGTGTAATAGCTGTGTCTCGAGTGGGCTGTTCTGGAAACGAATGTCTGCCCCTGCTCCCGTAATGAGGCTCCCTAATTCGGCAGGAGAGGAATGGTGTGTGCTGCTCCCTAGGATTTGCCCTACCAGTGCTCTGTCCATACATGCCTTGTACAAATTGCTCTGTTTTAAAGTTGTCATTATGGTAATACACCCAATTGCTGTCTAGTAAAGCCATAAAATGTTTCCATCTGCCTGTGTGCTGCAGGCTCCTTAGCAGAGCTCATTACTGCCAGAGGTTTCCCTGTGCAGTGGGTGCAGGGAGCTCCTGAGCTCCAGGTCTCACCAGGAACTGCACCGTGTCCCACTGTGGACATGCTCTGAGCAGGGACTGTGCAGTGTTTGGAAAAGCCAGGGACAGGATCCCTGTGGAGCTCAGCCAGGCTGAGGGTGACAGATCTGGAAGGGGGTGGGATGCCAGACAGATTCGAGCCTAATGTTTAATCCTTGCTTGCCACAAAGGAAGCCTGTAATCCTCTCGAAGGATACACTGGCTTGTCCTGAAGATGTTAAACCAACTGTGAGTTTAGATGTGTCAAGCAATTGGCTTCACACAAGTTTCCTGTAATTTCAAAGAACTATGAAGATCAGGCACCTAAAAAAGGTGGCAGCTGAAGGCGCCACAAATTGAATATTTCTGCTCCCTCAGGGCTATTGTGTGTTGCTGGGAATGAGGCACTGCAGTGAGCAGGGTTGTCTCTGCAAGGGGGAGCCCCTGGCACAGAGAGGCTGTGGGGGCAATGGAGGACAGGATGGTCCCACCTGTCTGCAGCTCTCTGTGGGTATGTGTCTGAGCTCCCCTTTCCAGTGGCCCATAATGGCCTCCTGCCTTTTCCTTTGCACCTGAGGAGTGTGGAGAGGGGTTAAAAATCACAAGCCTTGGGAGTGCTGTGTTAGGGAAGTCCAGACAGATTTCTTTAGTGAGCAGCGGAGTGGGATTTAAGAAACCAGCAAGAGAGAGTTTTTCTTGGCTTTCTTTTCTGAAGGCCCTGCATCTGCTCCCCACTCATCCTCTTAAAACTGCCTTTCCTTTGCCTTCAGCTTGTTCGCAGGTGTTGTCCCACGGATGGCAGCCATCAGCCTGGGAGGCTTCATCTTCCTGGGGACATACGAGAAGACTCGGCAGCTGCTGCTCTGAGCCAGCCCGGCCACTCCTGCGGGGGGAGAAGCCGGAGAAGCCGCCGAGCCGGAGGAGGAGTCGGGCCGGGAGCAGAGCCTTCCTCCCGCACCCCTCACAGCAGCTGTCCCGCAGGCTGAGAGCCACTCTCCCTGCTAGAGAAAAGTAAATCCTCCAATAATCCAGTTTCCCAAACATGAAATTTTCCTGCATGGAAAGTGGGTGAGGTCACTGTGAAGAGTTGTGCCAAAAAAGTAATGTTTGGGGGGTAAACAGCTAATTACGGTGGCTGCGAAAGGCATTATTAGAACTCCTGCAGGGAAAGTGTTTTGGAAAGCTCTGGCTCGGGGGCTGAGTGGGGAGGCTGAAATAAAGCAAGTTTTCATCATTCAGTGGCACCTGCCTCATAACAGGGGAGGGGAAGGGGCCGATAGAGTTACAGCCTGCTGCCCTCCAACAGCACCAAAAGGATTCTGGCTTGGGAGAGCTCTTTGTAAAAGACAATAATCCATTTGTTTCTGATTTGAGCTGTATTTGTGGAAGTTTATATTCCTGTTTATACCTACAGGTGCTCAGCAAGCATTCCTGTGTGGAAGCCAGTGCAGCTTTATTAATCACACTCACATTTCTCCAGTAAAAGCATGGGCTTGTATTATTTTACAGCTGTGCTTGTGCAAAGACATGGAACTCTGCCTTCTTTTGGTCTTCATCCTTCAGCTGCTGAAGCAGCAGGAGGATGGAAGTGCTGAAGCCCAGGAGGGAGGCTGGGAGGGTAAGGCAGGGAGAACATTGGAATCCTGCTGATGTAGGGGTGGATCCTGAGGGCTCTTAGGGGGCTGCTGGCAGGCAGAGAAAAATTCTGGTGCTGTTCTTGTGTAGGAAACAGAAGCTGCAGCAGCCAAAAGGGTGCGGGGATGAGTGTGATGAGAAGACCTTATTGGAATTACTCAAAATTGTCACCAGAGTCGGTGCTAGGGGCCAGGCTTACAGCACCAGCTTGGCTGAGTGGTGGTGATGCCTAAAGAGGCCAACCTAGAAACAGACACTGGACAGGAGTAAGGGAACAAAGGTGGATATTTATTTGAAAGCCCTTCAGAGGCACACCCTGGGCAGGCCAAAGGCTGCACCCAAGATGGACCCCGAGTCACGAGTTCTTCACACTTTTATAGGTTTGGTCCATTTGCATATCAACTCAATTTCACCAATTAAACTTTAGCTAATGATGGAATTTGCCCTCAGCTTGCCCCCCTTCTCAAGATGCTGGGTTACACATTTTGGGCCTAGGCCGGGCTGGGTGTCCTTGGAGAGCAGCCTGGAGAGGCTTTGTTCTGTCTGTCTCAGCATGAGAGAGCAGCAGCTCCCAGGCTACAGGACACTGCAGAGTTACACACTGGGAATGCAGGATTTGAAAAATATAAAAGTTAAAACCTAAGGCATCAGTGGTTGAGGAGGTTTAGCTGTGGAGGGTGTTTGTGTGGGCAGGCAAGGCCAAGGGGCTGCGGTGGGTGATGGGTTCCTGCACGGCCGTGGGCTGGGCTGTGGTGCTGGGCAGTCTGTCACACAGGGGGAGGAGTGGGTGCCCCAGGGCCCTGTGACTGAGCCGTGCCAGGTCACTCGTCCTGGTGGCACCGCGCACGCTCCGTCCCCGTTACCCCAGCACTGACGTACCGGGGACGATGTGCTGCCCGAGGGTGCTGTAACTCAACTGTGAGGCTGTTCCCCTCATGAGGACGATGTACAGGTGTTCAGAATTCGGGGAGAGGGAGAACAAACACCAGACCAGGTTAGTGGCCTGACCAGGGGACACGAGTGACGCCAGAGCCCCTGCCCAGAGCGCCAACAGCCCGGGCTGGATGTTTTATTACACTGTTATCCGTGACAGAGTAGTAAGACTTTTTAGAGGCCAAAACTTAGAAAATAATTGGCAGACAAGTAAAACATACAGAACAAAGGACATAATTCTTAAAAATAATCTTCAATTAAAATGGGGAATTCAGCCAAGTCCTGTCTTGGCTGTTTGGTAGTGCTGCTTGTTACCAGGGCTTGGTGTAGAGGTTGTCTCTTTTATGAGATTCTATATATGTATTCTATATATATGTATCAGATCCAATTTTAGAGGCTGGGGGGGAGGGAGATTTATTACTCTGTCTCAAAAATCTATCACATTTTCTATTTAAGCTCTTTAAACATGGTGAGGGGGTTAGCACTACAGTTGATGCATTTAATTATTTGAGCTGTAAATAATCATCTTTATGTCATTGGGTCCAAATGGTGCATTTTTTGTTGTTTTTATTTAATATTGCAGAATCAGTTTTTGTCATCACCTTTTTTTTTTTTTTTAATTAAATAAAAAACCCCAACCAAAACCTAATAAAACCCAACCAAGCAGCCAAATTGTTTTAGCCAACCTAATGGTGGGAGGGGACAGGCCTCAAATGATTCCCCTTCCTCTGTGCCAATGGAGCAGCTCCACACCAGGAGCCAAAGGTACATGGGAATGGCACCAGGCAAGTGAGAGCCCCAGCAGGTGGCCAGGGCTGTTCTGCATGCACCAATTTGTCTAATATGGATGAAAAGGACATTTTTAGTTTTGGGACAGTGGGGAGAAAAAATAGACCAAAAAAAGCATAGGTTCCCCTATGACTGTTTGCCTTAAGTTTTAGCAATGTTTTATTTCAACTTTACCAAAATTAAAAAACTAATTGTAGCCCATTACTGGGATAAAGTGGGATAACAACTTGAATTTCAGACCAGGCACTAGCCTCTTAAAGCCTCTCTCAATTTTAAAAAATTTGAACTCCTACATGTGTTAAGGAACTTTGAGTATTCTCAGACAACCTGCTTTATACTCAGTGATAATTTTGAGGGGGAAATAGTTTTAATTTTTAAAACATATACAGAAACTGAAATGAGATTTTTAGTTAAAGCAGGAATGCAGGCTTATCTCCAAAGCTGCCTCTGGAATTTCCATCCAGGGGTGGGGTTGGGGTTTGGGAACACCAGAGGTGTTCACAACTGCAGCTGGGTCTGGTGCTGTCCTGTCCCTGTTTTTACTTGCACACATGCTCACACCCCCCATCTGTTCTCACTGAGTTCTGTTCTCACTGCCAAGATAGGGGGACTTGCCAGATACTAAAGCAAGCTGATACACTGGAAATTTATTTCTTAGGAGTTCTGTATTGTAGTTTTCAATCCAGCCCCAAATTCTACCCCATCCACACGCCAGGCTGTCAGAGCCTCACACTGTTCCCCAGGGTACCATGGCCCAATTTCAAGAGCAGGTACTTCAGCAGTTAATCTCCATTTTCATGAGAGAAAGACAGGAAAGAGTTATAGCAATGGATTAGAATTTTATTTAATTTTCAGCTGAAACTCCCAAAAGCTCACTCTCAACAAATCAGCCGTAATATTATAAATGAACCTTTATTCAAGACACTTCAATGCCGTTTGTTAGACACTTCAATATCTTACATGTTTTTCAATGTACAACATTGTACCAAATTTTCTAATAAATAAATAAATTTGTACACAAAAGTAATACTTCCTCTTTCACATTGCCTCTTAGAAGCAGCAAATTCACATATTTAGTGGAAGTCATAACATTAGGCAGTTAACTTTATTCAGAAACATTATTTTCAATGTTAACATGGCAAATACGCTTTGTATCTGCTCTGGTGATGACATTTCCGCCAGCAAAATGAGCCCATTGAATCATTCCCATCTTCCCCGTGTCCCTGGTTCCATGAGTCGGTTCTGGAGCTCTTTCCCCTTTAGTGAAGGGAAAACTGTGCTCAGTTTATAATTTTCTAACATCCATTTCCTTTGCTTTGAATAAACTTGGCACTCAACATAATTCACCACCTGTCTCAAAGTGCAAATGTGTCAATAGTCAGGGACCGGGACAGACAGGTACTGGCTGAATTATGCCTGGCTTCATCCAGGGGCAGCTGCTGCTCTCCCTGACCCTGAGGGCCTGAGGTCCTTCCCTTACAGGAGCTGGTGGCTCCTCAAGCTGAGGCTGGGTAGGACCAGCGTGTAATAAAACCAAGGGGCAGCTTGCAGCCACTCCCTGAAACCCCACAGCAGCGGCACTGGGGCAGGTCCCTAAGGATGGATCTAAAGTGATCATGAAGTGTTTCTGCCCTTATCTCTGCTGCTTGTTCTGAACTGCAGTCCTGGCAAAGGTGGATTCCCAGACTCAGCCTCAGTGGAACTGGTATTTGAGTTGCTTCTTAGGAAAAAAGTAACAACCACCCCGTGATAAACCTGCCCCAAAGTAGTTGTCACCAGAGTTAGCAACCTCGTGTTAGCAGAACTCAAATCACAAAGAACTGGGAGTCTTCCATCCACAGGTACCAACAAACACCAATGGAAAGCAGCCTTTCTATAAATAAAAAGCCTCATTTTGAAGTCAGAAGTGACAAATATCTGTGTGACTGAGGTGGGCGTTTCTTTATACCCCCCCCATTAATGGACAAGCTTAAAAGACCACATAAAAACATTTGGGATATTTCCATTTAAAAGTCTATTCGACCATGAATCCACAGTTTTCCTTATAAAATAAGTGTATTTCTAACTAGCCCAGAACTGCTACACAAGGCAGCATAACTCACTTGAAGATGATAGTTTCATAGAGAGTCTGGCTGTTCAACTACAAAGTGTAATATTGTGTTGCAGGGAAAAAAAAGTATTGGATGAATTAATGATACAGCTGTCCCCTTAGGAGTGCAGTTTAGTTTTGTTGTCAAAACAGCTCTATGGTTTCAAACCCCCCCGAACAGATGTTTTTTGGGAGTGAAAATGCATTATACTGGCCCGGTTATTTATTCTAAGCAGGGCAAGGCTGGATCACTGCACACGCCTCAGACAGGTAGAGCTGGGTCCCTTTGGAAGGGGAAGGGCTGTGGTGAGGGCTGTGGTGCTCAGTGCTGTGCCAGCACACATGGCAGGTAACACCTCCTGCGATGATGTGTTTGAAAGGTGCACTGTTATGAGACCACCCCTGGTTTACTGCACACGTTATTTATTTTGGTAACAACTGCTTCCCAGTCATAACAGCCTTTTCCTCTGGTTGTTTTGGGGCTCTGCACTGTTGCTGAGTTACTTAGTGCCTCCTGTGTGGTCCACTCTAAAGTCTCACACAGTCACAGTTCAAATACTAATTTTTATAAAGTTTTGAAAAATAATGGAATTTTAAGTTCTTCCACCAACAGGAAAATATCAGGTTGCTATGTCATTGCTCACTGCTTTTTTTCTTTATAAATTTCCTTTGACACCGTTGAAGATCTCTGTTATTAAATGTGTTAAGTACAATAAATTTCCAAGGGGAAGGAAATTTGTGCTAAGTAATGCAATTGAATCACAGAATGTCTTGGGTTGGAAGGGACAGAATCACAGAATTAACTAGGTTGGAAAAGACCTTTGAGATCATCGAGTCCAACCTCTGACATAACACCACCTTAGCATCTAAACCACGGCACTAAATGCCAGATCCAGTCTTTTTTTAAACACATCCAGGGACAGTGACTCCACCACCTCCCTGGGCAGCCCATTCCAATGCCCACTCTCTGTGAAGAATTTTTTCCTAATGTCCAGCCTAAATTTCCCCAGGCACAGCTTAAGGCTGTGTCCTCTTGTTCAGTCAGTGGTTGCCTGGGAGAAGGGACCAACCCCCACTTGGCTATATCCTCCTTTCAGGCAGTTGTAGAGGATGATAAGGTCTCCCCTGAGCCTCCTTTTCTCCAGGCTAAACAACCCCAGCTCCCTCAGTCATTCCTCATAGGGCTTGTGTTCCAAGCCCCTCACCAGCCTTGTCACCCTCCTCTGGACACGCTCAAGTGTCTCCATGTCCTTCCTGAACTGAGGGGCCCAGAACCGGACACAACACTCAAGGTGAGGCCTCACAGTGCCGAGTTTAGGGGAAGAATGACTTCCCTGCTCCTGCTGGCCACACTATTCCTGATCCAGGCCAGGTGCCGTTGGCCTTCTTGGCCACCTGGGCACACTGCTGGCTCATGTTCAGCTGTGGTCAATCAGTGCCCCTCGGTCCCTCTCTGCCTGGCCGCTGTCCAGCTGCTCTGTCCCCAGCCTGTAGCGCTGCAGGGGGTTGTTGTAGCCAAAGTGTAGGACCCAGCACCTGGACTTGTTAAACCTCATATTGTTGGATTTAGCCCATCCATCCAGCCTGTCCTGACCTTAAAGATGATCTTGTTCCAACCCCCTGCCATGGGCCAGGAGACCTTTCATTAGTCCAGGTTGCTCAGAGGTCCATCCAGCCTGAACACCTACAGGAATGGGACATCCGCAGCTTCTGTGGCAACCTGTACCAGTGTCTCGCCACCCTCACAGGGAAGAATTTCAATTTCTTCCGTATCTAACCTAAATTTACCCCCTTTCAGTTTGAACTCATTACTCCTTGTCGTGTCACTACAGCCCTCCTTATACTGAGGGCACCAAAACTGTGTGCAGAACCCCAGGTGGGGTCTCACCTGGGAGTGGAGCAAAGGAGGAGGATCTTCTGCCCACAATGCTCTGGATGCAGCCCAGGACAAGGGTGGATTTCTGGGCTGTGAGCACACATGGCCAGGGCATGTTTAGTCTGATCCACCAACACACCCAGGTCCCTCTCCACAGGGCTGCTCCTGGTCACTTCTCCACCCAACCACTACCTGGGATTGCCCCAACCCCAGTGAGCATGGTGTAAAGGAACTTCCACTGAAAAGAGGACAATCCCTTTGGAACGGTCTGGCTTTTAAAAGTTATGTTTATGCATTTAAGGCACCAGAATTATTTCTCTCACGAAGTTTAACAGCAACCTGATACTGAAAACAATATTGCCAAAATTGTAAAATTTCACTCAGTTTTCCATGCACTAAAGATTAAAATAGCCTCTGTAAAAGATATATATATATATTTTTATATATATATTTATATATGAAAACTCTTATGTACAATTGTATCAAATACTTTTCTCTTTACACAATAATCCCTTGCATTTATGTGCTTCATATGCAAGTTGACTTTTGGACACTTCATACTTCTCAGGGAAGTTTTAAACTATGTACAATCAGATGACGCTCGAACAGGAGTTTGTTCCCCATACAAGCTTGTTTCTCATACCTCAGTTGGTCGCCTTTGCCAGGCCCATCAGTTCGAGATTCGAGGTAGAAGTAAGTAGCCTATATACTCTGTGCAAAAAAAAATTTTAAAAAGTAATAGTGTGTTTGTTAATTTGCACGTGGCAGTCAGTGTGTGCTCTCAGTCCAGAGACCTGTTGGGCAGCTTGGGCTCGTGAACGGAGTTGCAGGGCTGGGCTGCAGTGCCGTTGGGCAGGAGAGCCTGCTCCACCTCTGCTTCCCTCTGCAGATCCAGTAGTGCTGGGGACATTTCGGGAAGCACATTCAGTTGCTTTAATGACTCTCCTGCTGGTGAAGCTCTCACCAAGTTAAGGTTGTTAAGCTCTGAAGGCTTTGCTGCTGCTTGTGAAGAGCCTGCAAAACCCCAAAGGATCAGCATGGTTAGGTGATGCTCAGCCTGCCATCTTCCATGACCCTGGAGGTCTTTCCCAAGCTTAATGATTCTATTCTGTGCTCAAACCAACCCCACCACTGCCATCCATGCCTGTGAGCTAGTTGAAAAGGCTGAGGGGAGCACACGGGGCTGTACTAGAACCCCGCTGGTGCCCCTGGGGGTCAGAGGCGACCCCGAGGAAGGACGTACCGTGCGTGTCTGCGAGCAGCGCGCCGGCCGTGCCCTCCGGCCTTATCCTGTCGTGGTTGCTGGGGTAGAGGGTCCCGTCTGTCTCCACCCTCTTGCCACTGGCAATCCCATTGCAGGGCTGAGCATGAAGAAGGCTGGTGCCTGCACCCCTCTTCCTATGGCGCTCCTTGCTGCTCAGTGCATTGGGGTGGGTGTTTTCCACAGTCTTTAGGCTCTCGGGGTAGCACTCGGAGTCCTTGGGGTAGATGTGGACGTTCATGCTGTCCGTGCTGCTGCTGCACTCCCTGCACACCACGGGCAGCCCGTAGCCTTTGGGAGAGGAAGGGAAAATCAACAAAGGAAGATGAGCAGCTGGAAGCAGTCAGCACTGGAACACACAAATCATGGAAGGAAAGGGCAGTTCTGTGTAGTTCAGTGGGGAATCTCTCACTAAATAATGTGGACGCTTTGTGGTTTTACACAGGGCTGCTACACACCCAGTTTTCAGAACTCTGTAGCCACCAGCACTAAAGGTAGTTCCAATTAATAGCTTTAGTTAGTTAGGGATTCCTTTTCACTCCAATGAAGTCATAACTTCCTTTTTTTTTAACATAAACTATACATTTCCTTTTCCAGACTTTCTAATCAGGGTAGAAACACAAAGTGGAAATTTCCTATAGCTGCTTTACTATACCAAGTTACCTTTCTTATTTTTGTGCTGCTGCTTTACCAGGATCACCATCAGCTCACACTGTTATCTCAAGATATATTATTACTGGTAGTGGGAACAACAGAATTCAAAGCAGCAAGGAGTTTCTAAATGTTGAAAGTTAATTTCCTTAGTGCACTCAACAACTTTCCATTATTAAACTTTACATTGGTTTCTCCTAGAGAGAAAATTTGTTTCATTGGCTGATTTTCTGTGGCTTTTACAATACAATGTGAGAACAGAAAGCACATCCTAAAAATAGAAAAGAATGCGTGTAAAACCATAGAAACTGGCAAAGAGCAGAGACAGGTGTAGTGCCCAAAAGAAATCCTAAATTGTTAAAAAAAATAAATAAAAAAGCTGAGCTTTGAAGTCAACAGCCCTTTTAAAAGAGCATGAAAAAATTTAACACCTTCAGTTTTGAAAGTGCTCTCATATTTTAGGAATATCTCAAATCAAAATTCCCATCCACCAACTGCACAGAATGGCAGTCAGGAGCTTTACTCTGCCTCTTTCTGACGGTTCCTCAAATTCCAACTATCCACGCTTGAGAGAGGATCAAAGCAAGCAGGAGAAAGTAAATTTGCTGTGCTTGCACCTGAGAATCATTCTGGGCTTTTTTCTCTCTGAAGGTAACAATTTCTTGTGTTAATGCTGTCTGACTTGGAGGGCTTTGTGATCTGTACAAACACGAAATGCCTTCCCAGATTAATGGGTTTTGTACCTGTCTTATCTGGAACAAGCATTCCATCAGCCATGTCCTCAGTTTTCCAAGTGTCTTTATTATAGCTGACACACAGCTTGGGCTGTCTACAACCTACAGCGGGAGCTTCAACATCTGGACACCTTCCAGTGTCAGTCTGACACATACCTGTAACAAACAAACCATCTGGTTAAAGATCACAGCCAGCTGCTCACAGTTAGATCACTTGGTCTTATTTCTACTGGAAATGGAGAAAAAATAGCAATGGAGATAATAGATAGTTTTTAGCTAACATTTAACAGAATAAATGCTGCACAATCTCAGGAGCATCTTAGTTCAGAACATTTAACTTCTCCTTCCTAATGTGCTGTGTTTAAATAGTGTAAAACCCCAACATTTAATTTCAAAGCCTGAAGGCAGGGACAGGCAATGCTAATGCATTTTCTAGTATAACTATGCGTAACTCTGCTGCCAAAAAAAGAATCCAAAATTAGCAAAAAAACCAGTCCTTAGGGCCTGACTGAGCAGTTTCTGAGGCAGTCAGCTTGTAGGAACACTTACTCCTGGGAGAGGAGAGCTCTCTGAAGTCAAACACAGATCCCTGCTCTGCATAAATGCAGGAGCTACATTATGAAGATCTCTCAGATAACTCAGAACAAACACAAACACAGAACTACTCTGGGCTGCGATTTCTACCTCCCATATCAAGTTCAGATCCAGCATTACAGAATAATTAAAGCATTTCTCACCATTGCTGTCAATGTGCCCTTTGGGCTGCTGGGTGTCCACTCCGATGGCCACTTCCTGCCGATCCGAGAGAGTCCCTTGGGAGGACAAGTAGCTTGGCACATCAGGAGGGACAATAGTCTCATCTAGAACAATGGGAGCAAGGAAAGGTCAGTTCCCAGCAGGATTTTCAAAGTAAATTCACATTTTCACAATTTGGGACCAGATCTAGAACCGGTTATTTTCTGTAGGTGCAATGGAAACTGAACTGCTTAAATATTTCTTTCCCCTCAGAAGCCCCATTCCTGATTTTTCAAAGCTTAAAGCTGTGAGAGATAGTGCTGATAAAGGCACTTAGAGTGTTTGCATGTGGCATAGTCAGCACATAGTAGGTGGAGTGGAACTATTTCTTCAGAATCAGTAAATCCTTCTCTTTCCCCTGAAATTCAGTCCCTCCTCTGACTCAAGTCCTCTGCCTCCTGAAGTCAGGAGTAAAAGTATTCTGCAGAACAGCGTCTTTGATTCCCTTAAGCAGGAAATAAGTCTTAAGCCTCTTGGCTGTCCTTGGCTTTCTCCATTTTCTGTCAGGCAATTTCAGTTTCCCTTTTCACACAAAACCAAGTGAAACTCAATTATATCAGGAATGAAGCCCTGGATTTTCAGGACTGAAAAAAGAAGTTATGAAAGAATCCCACTAATACATCGTACTGCTAATAGGCTATCCAAGACTTCCTACCTAACTCATGTCTTTAAAAATCCTTTTGTACTCTATCTAAAGCTAAGCATAATGTAGGAAGGCTGCAAATCTCAGCAGGCTGGGAAAGTCTTAGGCTGGTTCTTCCATAAATCTGTTTTGTTCAGAGGCTGTGTAAGGAGGTCAGGGGACTTTATTCTCACTGCAACACTTATTTCAGCAGCAAATTATCCCCTCTGAGTATCAGGAGAAAGCAATAAATGCTAATTCATCCTCTAAAAGGTAACAGATACCCTGCCATCAGCAGGGCTAGCTCTTACAGCCAACATGGAAAAAGGGATCCCACCTTCAAAGTCTAATTTTTCAAGTTCTGAATTCAAAATATTTGAAAATACAGATTTCCAAAAAGACAGGTTCCCAGCATCATGGACATCATCCAGACTGTCTTAAGAGTTATCATGTATGGTCATGGAAAACCAAAGTAGCAAAGCAATGGCTGCAACTACTGCCAAGTGGAAAAGACCTTCCTGAAGAGCAAGCCAAGGGGAGAAATGCAGCTCTGAACATGCTTCTGCAGCAAGTGAAAGCTGGTTCCAGCTCTGTGAGCCAAGAGAAGCAGGGAGATAAGCCAGCTGCAGTTCAGGGGATTGTGTGGCTCCCTGAGGGGCCGGCTCAGCCTCAGTGGGACATCTGGCAGCACGAAAGGTTAGAGGGGGCCTCAGGACACCGGAGCTACCTGTGTTGGTGACACTGTACTCTTCACTCTTCTTCCTGGTCTGGTAGATGATGCAGACCCAGACGAGGGAGGTGAGCACGATGCTGCAGACCACGGCGATGGTGATGATGCCCACGGTGGTGCGGTCCTTGCGGCAGCCCAGCGACTGCAGGATGCTGACGTGGCTGTGCGCGCGCTCCGTGCCCAGCGTGTTGGACATCTCGCACGTGTACTTCCCCGCGTCCTCCAGGACTACGTTCCTGACGATCAGCAGCTGGTTGCCCGAGGTGAAGTGGTGCCTTTCTGTCACCACCAAGGGCTGGTCACCTTTCAGCCAGGTGATGCGGGGTGGGGGGCTCCCCGTGGCTTTGCACTGGAGAGCCACGGTCTCACCGACAGACACCACGTGATCTTCCAGTGGATGGACCAAAGATGGAGTCTCTGCAGGAGGACAAACCCAGAAATTAATTCTTAGGGACAGTGTAACAACAGATTTAATGGCATGGAACATTTCTGATGTTCCTGCAGACACAGCAATGCACGAAGCAGGCACATGCTCAGCAATATGGCAGCTGCACACCACAACAGATCTAACAACCACAGCCAAGGCCCCACTTCCCACAACCAACTGGTGTTAAGTTTTCCCAACGAGAAACTTCTGAGGACATGGGCCAACAGCTCACACGTGAATTATTTCATAGGGCAGGAGAGATGAAGTGCAATTTCCTTTTGAAGTAATTTTCCCAGATAGCAAATAGGCTGGTTGGAGGGGCTTCCTTGGCACAAGAGGAGATGTGACATACAGCTCCTTCTCATACTTAACAGGTATTTTTCATTAGTGAACTACAGTGTAAAAGAATGAAACAAGACTAAGCAGAGCATTTGACTGTCTTTTCTTTATCTGCAAGTGGTAAAGAGCTTGAACAGCCATCCCTCCCAGTTCCCACTTGCACTCGGCCTCCTGGGGCACTGGCGCATCTTACCCAGGACGGTGAGGGTGGCGTTGGCGAGCACGGAGCCCGCAGAGTTCTGAGCTGTGCAGCTGTAGACGCCCATGTCCTCGATCTTCACGTCGGTGATGAAGAAGACGTCGTCGTCGGGCATGACGTGCATGCGGCGCTCGCGGGCCGCGGGGAAGTCGGTGCCGCCGTCCTTCTGCCAGGCGATCTGCGGCGTGGGGTGGCCCTCGGCCGCGCACTCCAAGCGCGCCGTCGTCCCCGTCCGGCTCGTGATGTCGTGGGGAGTTTTGATAAATGACGGCAGCACTGACAAAAGAAAACAAGAAAAGGGCATGAGCAATTCTCATTGGTGGGGGAAACACCATCTTCCGGGCAGTTCTGTTTTCCTTCCCACAGAGAGGATTGAGGTGACCATTACCCATGGACAGGCAGGAGGATGCCCACCTGCTTCTGCAGGGTATCTCGGAACTGCTGGGCACTGACCCTGTGTTTCTACAGAACACACCTGTCTGCAGAGCCCATGACACTCCCAACTCGGATCATTAGAGCTGGGATCAAAGCTAATTTTCTTCTGTGAAAACCTGGGAAAAAATCCATTATCTCTCCTACAGAGAACTTCCAATCGCTACATTCCTCTTCTTTGCATCCCTTTGTTATTTTAGTTTTCGTTGGGCAAAGAATCTACCTGAGCAGCCAAAGAGAGGCAGCTAAAGCTGTTAAGAACATGCATGCTGAAGTGCTCGGTTGGACGGCAGCCACCACAAAATGGTGTGATGGGCATTTCTCAGCATCCACTGAGATACAGACAGCTGCTGTGCAGAGGTTAAGAGCTCACCATCAGGAATGGACCCTCGGGAGTAACTAAGGGGGTCCCAAGGAATTGCACCATGTACGAGCTCACGCCGAGGAGAGGAATGAGGAAGCGGCTCCCACTCACCATTAACAGTGAGCCGGGCCTTGTTGGAGTAGGTGGAGCCGAAGTGGTTGGTGATGACGCACTGGTAGCGGCCCTCGTGCGCGAAGGTGACGTGCCGCAGGTGCAGGATGGTGGTGCACTCCATCACCTCCCCGTCCTTGGCCCGCACGTGCGCGAAGTTCTCGATCTCGGCGTTGTGCAGCATCTCGTTGTCCTTCTTCCACGCAAACATCATGGGGGAGCTGCTGCTGCTGGCGGCCAGGCAGGTGAAGCGGATGTCCTTGCCCAGGACGGCCACCGTTGTCTCGGGCTGGATGATGATCTGTGGCTTGGGGAAATCGTCTGGGAGGGAACAGCAGCAATAGTCAGTGCTGGGCTCTGAGGGGAGACTGGAGCAAGCCAAGAGGTGAAATGAGAAATAAGCAGTGCTCTGTAGAGCAGGTGTGCCACACACAACTCCACCAAGTGGTTGGTTTACGTGGGTTGTTGTTCCTCTGGTTCCTTCACTGGGCTGAGATGGTCACCTAGTGACCTCAGACACCTGCAAGACACCCAGCTCCTTCACCAGTGTGGCTGAATCTAAGAAAGATGCTATGATCTGAAGAAAATATTCAGACCATATTCAGGTTGTCCTTCCTTGTACAATCCACACATGAAGAGCATGACTGAACTTAAAATCTCACCTCCAGACCTGTATTGGCATGAAGTAGGAGGGGAGAGGGCACTTAAAGGGCTGCAAGTGTCACCTCTGGGGAAAATTTCCCATAGGAGGTTTTAGTGAGGTGGGGATTGGTCTCTTCTCCCAGGCAATAGGACAAGAGGTAATGGCCTCAAGTTGTGCCAGGAGAGGTTTAGATTGGCTAATAGGAAACATTTCTTCAAAAAGAGCTGTCAAGCACCGGAACGGGCTGCCCAGGGACCAGGGATGTGGTGGAGTCACCATCCCTGGAGGTATTTAAAAGATGTGTAGATGTGGCGCTCAGGGCCATGGTTTAGTGGTGGGTTTGGCTGTAGTAAGTTAGTGGTTGGATTCAAAGATCTTAGAAGTCTTTTCCAACCTAAAGCATTCTCTGACTCTACGCAGCCACTGCTGTCAAAGCAGAAGCAGCTGTATTTGCCTGTCACCCGAGCGGGGTGGAAAGCTTTGCACACTCTCTCTCTGCCCTGAAGACTGTTGGTTTTAGCAAAGTTCCAAGTAGATTCATTTATTAGATTTCTACAAATGGTGTAATTTAATATTTGACTAAGGTTTAATTAAACAGCCAGGCCTCTGGAACCAGGACTACTATTGCCTGGAGGACTTGGCAGGCACCGGGAAGCAAAGCTGCATTTGCTTTGTGATGTTGCTGTGGGGATGGAGTCTTCAGGATCTCTTCTTCCAGACGAGCACAGCAAGACTCCCTCCCAGCCTGCTCAGACAGAGGCCACCTAGGCAGAGCCTGTCACTGGGGCATCAGGAGGGACACTGGAACAAAGTTTCTGCTCCGTGTTCAGTGCAAGTCATGCGTTCAGCTCAGTTAAAGAGTATTTGCCAAAGCTCATTTTTCCTTCAAACAACCATGTGCAGCTCCACCCAGGATCCTCACTGGTTGGCTCCACTGCACAGGATTTGGCTCCCAAACCAGGCCTTTCTTTTCCCCAAAAGCTGGATGCCTGAGCAGCATTGATTTGGCCTCCTCTGATGATTTAAATTTCTTTTTCTTTATGAGAAAGGTAGTAGATGTTTATGTGTGCTGGGTATTAAGTAAAGCTGCTTTGAAACCATAGCTCAGGTGCAGACCCAACTGAAGTATTTGGGTGGGCCTTACTGGCCCAAAAGAAGCAGCTGTGATGGAGGGATTCTTCTCTGGGTTTTAACTCTCTGTTGTCTCCAAGAGGGAGAAAAGAGGGTGAGGAACACAAATCCACAGAAGAGCCAGAACACTGAAGAAGGAAAAAAATTACAGCTACAGTCTTGGTACTATCAAACTGAGAGGACTGGGGAAGTGTCTGTGCAGCCCCATCTGGAAGTGGAACAGGCCTTGGTCCCTTTTGGTTTAATACTCAGGGAGCCCTGTAAGGAATACTCTGGATGCAAGCAATGCGCTGTGTGGTTTTGGTGGGAAATAAATCGTAGCCAATGACAAATTTTTAAAATGCAGGCTTGGGCTTCCTTTGATCCCACTGAATAACAAAACAAAACAGAAACCCTCTCATAATAACATGCTGGTAGTCAAAGAAAATGTTTCCCAAGTGACTCCTACCCTTCGTACAACCTCAAAACACGCAGGCAAGACTTACCACACACAAAACTCTCCGGCTGGATGGCAAAAATGCTCTTGCTTTTCAGTGAGTCAGGATGGGCACAGGTGGCCACCACGAAGGACTGCAGCTCCTTCTCCACTAACCACTGGGGCAGCCACTTGAGCTGGCAGTCGCAGAGGAAGCTGTCGCTGTTAATGTGGCTGCAGGGAAACAAAACCAACACGAGCCTGCTGTGAGTCCTGCACGGAGGGAAGGCTGGGAGGCTCACAGCCCTTTCATGTTAAACACATTCCTCCCGCCCTCCCCAGCATGGGTGGAAGGAAAAAAACAGGACTGCAGGGATGTCCTCGAGGCACTAAAGATGTTACAGATGTAAAAAGCATTTCATCTCCACATAGACAAACCCACTCCTGTACTGCAGTGACACTCTGTAGCACCTTGTGGTTACTAACCAGCTTCCAGAGCGATCCCCAAGAACAGACAAGCAATGTCAGTGAGTTCCTCCTCTGCCCCTGTGGTTTGAGCATCTTTGGTGGGGACCAAATTCAGCACTTTACTGCTGAACAGAGAGAGAACACCCAGCCCCTGCTGTGAGACCTCGAGTTCCCTCTGTGGCAGAGCAGTGAGCAGAAAGGCCCTGCCCTCCATTGGGTGAACCTGGAGTTGTGTTCACCAATTAACAGAAGCAGCAGAGGAGAAATGACCGAAGACACTTGTGTAAACCCCACATAAACGGTAACTAGTCTGGAAAATAAAACACAAAAACACTTCTCAGCATTCTGAGATGTTGAGAAATCCTGAGTTCCAAGCCCACCATTGCAGGATTCTGTAATTCTGTGATCCAACACTACTTTATAACCTTCTGTTATGAAAAGAGGTGTGAAAAAGGGGCAAAGAAAAAAGAGAGCTTCAGGATCAATGTGGGGTTTTTTCAGTATTCTGGGCCAAATTATGGCTCAGCATAGCTCTGAGGCCAGTGAAGAACCGTAAATTTACAAACAGGGCATTCAGACTTTGGTCTGGTTTGCAAAACTCAGTCTGATCCTTGGAATTAAATGTAAGGATGCCTCAGAGACGGGGAAAATGCCCCAGAGAGAGCTCCTGTCCTGCAATACTAGAAGCTATGCAAGAGAGCAGGGTATCAAGAGTACAGCAGAATCCCAGCTCCAGCACTGCACTATGAGATGTGAATCTCCTGCTATTTTTCTACCCAATACCTCAGGAAATCCTGAAGTTTGAAATGAGCAGTAAAGGGAAAAAGAAAGAAATGAACTGGAGAGGAAGGGGAATATGGGGATTTGATTTTTCAAAGCTGTCCACTTTGATGTTCTAGAAACCTTCCTGGCTAGTTGGGACAGGTCACAAGATCCTTCAGCACAATGCATTCTGCATGTAAATGCCCTCTAGCTGAACTTCTGCATTTTATAAACATTCCTTCACAATATCTGGGATCTCCCTATCTCTTCCTAATAAGATCAATCTTTCACCTAAATTTTGTTTCAAGAGCCAGTGCAGAAGATAAAGCTTTTAGTCACACAACAGACGCGCAGTGTTTATGTTCTTCATTCCCAGTCACTGGTATCAAGTGTCACTGCTAACAGTGACCATCTGATTCCCATTTCCATTGTCAGGAGCAAGAACCTGTACCTGCCCAAATACCAAATAAGTGATTTTATGTTCCACAGACACTGCACTACTCTGGGGCATAGCAACACACTGACAGTGGATTAAATATTTATGGGGAAGAAGAGAAAAGGAAACCAGGCAAGACTGGAAACAGTGTCTGATAACAGTGCAGAGCCCCAGCCTGCAGCACAAGCAGCAGCTCTGATAACACATCCGTATTTTTACACCAGAAGGCTGGATGACAAGTGGATGCAGTTCAAATGGTGCTTATCACTGCAGTATCAGTCCTGTGTGTGAACCCTAAACACAGGTACAGCAAGGGAGCAGATGGGGCACTGGGAATTAAATCCATGGCAGTGTGAGCAGGAGAGCTGGCTAACAGGACCAGGGCTGGACTTCCTGAATGGAGATGAGTAATTGCACAGGCACAAACCTGCTGGAAGATCCTATTCTGGTGATCTAATTTCACTCACTATTACATGCAAGATGTTCCTGTGACAGCTCCTCATGTGTAAAAATACCCCACAGAGGAGGACGGAGGGGAGGGGCAAATAAGTGAGTGGAAATGTGGATAACACCCGTGCTGCTGCTCACGTCTGGGGCCAGGAGGATCCCTCCTGCCTAATGGTGTGAGCAGGGCAATCACTTACAGCTGCCGCAGGCTCTTCATCTTGGCAAAGGCGTCGGCTTGGATGGAGCGGATGGCGTTGTCCCCGAGGTTCCTGCAGGCACAGCCACAGGCAATGTGAACAAAAGGGATGCTATGGCCAACACAGAGCCCCTCCACACTGATTTAAGCAATGACTCCAGTAGCAGGTGATTTGGTCCCTCCTTGTTAAGGCCTTGTGCACTTACAGTGCATAGAAATGTTCCTCATAACACCTTTGTATTAATAAAGTATTGCTGAGCAATAGCCAGCCAACAAAAATTACACTTAACTAAATCACTAAGTCATTCCCTACCCCATCTTCTCACTACACTTTCTCAGTCTGAGCTGCCTCCATCATCCATAGCTTGGAAATTCCTCAGCCCCCTCAATAACCAAAGATAGTCAGGAATGTGGTACCCCAGGCTAGACCTTCAGCAAACATAAAAGAAAGCAAATACTTGCACTACGCAGCATCTGAGGAATTATTTGAAAGTGACTTGGAGAGGATACTGTTGGGTTTAAAAAAACATCCCAGTATTTCCAAAGGAAGGGGTTCTTAAAAGCTTCCCTCACAACTATTGCTAATTTAAAAAATCATTTGTTCTCTGAAAAATCAGTGTCAGATTTAGGGCTGAAGTTTACTCAGCCCTAAATGTAGGGCAGACAAGCACTGCTTAAAGAGGACAATCTCAGTAGAGCATTAAGGGCACCTTTATCTGAGAACATACTCCCAGTCAGGCAGCTCAGACCTTTCAGTGTGCTCTCGATGGCCATAATTTTTCATACAATCAACAGCCAATAAAACATGCAGAGCACAGCCACATATACTTTAACTTGTCCTAATCCAAGAAAGGAGGTTATTCATGAATCACTGCTGGAGTCATCAACCTTGGGACACAGAAAAAAATTACACAGAGGCAGCCAAGATTTACTTTTTGCAAATGGCTGTAAGAGGGCTGTGCTGAACGGGGATGTCCAGTGCCTGCATCGAAACCAGTCGTCTGCAACACATGTCACTGCCCGAGCCTGGCTTTAGGAGGAAGTTGGGGCACAGGAGGAGAGAGTGCTATGTCTGAACCAGCCTACTTTCATTGCTAACAGCCTGCAAAGCAGTAATGTGCAAGTCAAGGTGATACTCTCAAAAATTAAGAGCATGCAAATTTGCCATATGTTCTATAACTTTGTTCCTGGCACAAAAAAAGGCCAAAGTTGAAGCGGACTTATAATGAGAAGGAAGCAGGTGGCCCCCACAAATGGACTGGCTTCTCAGTTTACAAAGACACTATTAAATTGCTAGCAGATTTCTCAAGCAGCTACTTTTGGCAGACCCCCCTTCCCAAACTCTGAGGCATGGTGGGTTACTCACAGGTGCTCCAGGGCCTCCAACCCTGAGAACGCTTTCTTGGCCACTGACTTGATCTTGTTTCCAAACAGAGTTCTGCAGTTTCCAAACATCCAGTGCCAGATAAACAGAAAGAAAATGGGGAGAGGGGGGCAAAAAAAGAAGAAGGAACGCAATTAGTGTGGCTTTATCTGATATACACACTCAGTGTAAGTCCCAGGAAATCTGAACTGCACAGAGATTAAGAGGACTGAAGCACACTCGCTTTCCTGCTCCTGAAATTAAATCCTTTTATCTGTATTTGAATTTAATAGTGATGACAGCGCAAAAGGGAATGTGCCATATCATGTAAAAAAGCAGGTTTGCTCCTGTGCTCAGGAACCAGCTTGCTGAGTAACAGAAGGTCCCCTCTGTTCTTTGCAGGCTGGCTGCGGACAGGATTAAGTGCAGTGACAGTTTAACAAGATATTGGTCTCTCCCCACAACACTTTTCATTTCTGACTTCTTCCCAGACAGGAAAAAGAGTGGTCATTTATTCCCTGGTGCTTGGCCTGAGCAGCCATCAGCACACAGAGCTGGGGGCTGCCCCTGGGCTGCACATTTACACAGCAGCTGACTGGAGGCACCGCTCATTCCTTCCTTGTAAATACAACAGCAAAGTAAAGTCATGCAACAGATCATAGCCAAGGGATCATTTCAAGGAGCAAAAGGCAGAACAGGTAATGTCCAGAGCTGAGGAGTGGGCTTGCTTGCCTCTGTGACCAGAGAGCATTCCTCCAAACCACCAGTGGCATGAGGGGCACTATCACTAGAAACAGCCAGCTGGAGAGGTCCCAGCCCAGCGGCCATCTCCAAAGCAACAGGTCTCTGTAAATATTGAGCAGTGCTAATGGCCAGGGGCAGGGTTCGTGCCAAACGGATGGTCTCCTCACCTGTTTTAATAAAACACCAACCAGCGTTACTAATTAGGAACTGCTTTCCTTCCCCAGGCTCCCTCTAAGGTTTATCCTCCAGGTGCATCTGTTATCACCACATGGTGTCCAGTGCAAGTCATCACCCACACCTCAGGTGAAAAAAAGGCACATCTGGTGCTGCATTTGATTCTGAGTTTTCCTTCAAGAGTTGTACTTCAATATAGGGTGTGACCTGTACCTGCACCCTAAAAAGACTTAACACTATGATGGTCCCACTGCTTGCTTACAGTCCAGGGAAAGGAGAAGGGTACAAGATGCAGCATGTGCAGCCATTCCATGAGCAAATACATTTCCAAGAACTTGTCAAGGCTTTCCACAAAGCACTTTTCAAATGTCAGGATAATTTGGTTATATATTGGCTCCCAGAAAGCTCAGTTTCAAATACCCCCAGCACCAAAGGATGTGTGCAATCATGTGTGCCATCATTTGGTAAAAGGGATGTTGCATTAATGAAGGCTTTGAAAAATCCATTAGAATTATTAATACAGTAAATAATTTACTATATGTAAACTCTGGTCAATTGGCTGCATCCAGACACAGATTTCTGGAGCCATATCCCTAAATAAGGGTGTTATAAGGACAAGGTAAGGATAAAATAAGGACCAAAGGAAATGGCCTCAAGTTGTGCCAGGGGAGGTTTAGATTAGATTTTAGGAAAAATTTCTTCAGAGAAAGGGTTGTAAAGCATTGAACAGACTTCCCAGGGAAGTGGCAGAGTCACCATCCTTGGAAGTGTTCAAAAATCGTGTGGACGTGGCACTTCAGGACATGGTTTAACAATGAACACGGTTGGTGGTGGTAGGTTAATGGTTGGAATTGATGATCCTAAAGATCTTTGCCAGCCTTAGTGATTCTAATGGAAGTTAGATGGGCAACTGCTGTTTAAAAAATTATGCTGAGCTTGAGTTTGATAGCTGCAGATTTCTATTATTGTTCAGTGGATTTTGGACTTTGAAAATTGGAGATACTGCTCGTATCTATTTACTTATCTGTGCAGAGATAAGCAGTAAATCTGGGGATGGGAATACACAACTACACCACTTGTGTAGGTGCACACGACTTGATGGCTGGACATGAGAAATACCTAACACACAAAAGTCAGGCCTCAGCAAACTCACTACTCCTTGCAACTAATTTCAATCAAATTCAATTTGCCTCCACAAATCTGAGAATTTGAACCCAGCAGCCCCCATCAAAGGGCTGTGGAAGGCTGGAATGTGAAGGCAGCAGAACACAGCCACAATTAGCCATCCCACTACTGTCCAAAACCTCCTCCACGGGGCAGAGCCAGGCACAAGTTCTCCTGGAGACTGCACCAGTGTAATTACACGCCAGGCACACAATTCATTGCAGCGTTTTCTCCTCCAGCCAGTTTTGCACCTGCAGGAAGATCTCGCTGAGTGAGCCATCAAAAAGCCGGTTACATTTAGCAGCTTGAATAATTAGGAACCTCCTTGTTCTGCAGCGATTCCACCGGTGCTTTTTATGCTTCAGTGCTTCTCGACTCCTTCTTTCTTCAAGCAACATTTTAATTTAGGCCTGTGCTCTCCATCCTGGAGAGCTTCATATATAATTCAGAGAAGGCTAAAGTGACTGGCCTCTCCATCTCTATTTAACACCTTCATGTCAGCGAACAACCCTCTCTGTGCTAAATCCTTTCAGAGGCTAATCTGTGCCAGATCAAAGGGGAACGGCTTTTAAGGCAATCTCCACAGAGCTGAGGTGATTATTAATTCATCGGAAGGTCTCCTCTGAAGTGCCCATTTATTTTTTGTATGCTAATGCATTTAAAGCGGTTGACGGTTTAAACACAGGCCCTAAATCACACAGTGAAATGTTTGCTGTAAGGGCTGATCTTTATTTACAAAAAAATCCTGATACTCACTTCAGCCTTAGAAATCACCAGTTTGGGATTTATGTGCTGATAAGCTAAAACAGTTCTGAGGAGATCCCTTTAAAAGTGACCACTCACAAGTATTCTCAAAACGCCTCAAGAAATAATAATAAAATAATTTCATGTTCTGAGTGTTTTTTAGCCTTACACTCTGGCTGACAGTGAACAATCCCAGCAAGCTGTGTGTCCCACAGCAGTTCACTCTGTTAAGTAATCAAACCACTCCTGTCTGCCCCAAACCAACCTGATCCACATGCTCTTCCAGGCTATGAAATGTGCTGCAATCCCCTGCACAAACCTTCCCTGCACACGTTCCTCAGCCAGACTCAGAGCTGGCCCGAGTCCATGTGCAGTGACAGACATCAGTCAACAAAGGAAAGAAAGCTATAAACCAAACTTCGTTAGACTTGCACAAGCCCTTAGTGCATCCTTGGCTACTGGCAGCCCAAACCAGCCATCTTTTGGAGGTGTTCCTTGTGCTGGGTGATAAACTTCACATCAGGCCACGGCATTTCACAGGGGAGAGCAATAGCTGCTCTGCCCAGAGCTCCCAGCACATAACCCCACAGGCTGCCCCTGCCCCCTTCCTTCCTCCTCCTGCTCCTTGCTGTTCCTCCTGGCCTCTGCCTGACCCCCACAGCTCATCAGGGCTCACTGCTCCTGCTTTCCGACTCAATCCTTTTACTGAACTCTTTCCTTCGATGCTGTCCCCTCTGGATTTTTCACCACTCTCCTGTTGTCTGCACCCAGCATTTCTAACATATCCTAATCACTTGGGACCACTACTTTTGCTCCCATACCAGTGGCCCTGTTGGAGGGATGTGCCACCAGCAGTGGTTGTCCCTCCAGGACAGCTCTCTGTTCCTTTCCACCACCTTCTCTCCCTTGTCAAAGGAGCACTACAGACTCATAATCCCTACAGCCTGCAAATCCCACTGGATAAAGTCTCTGCTCCCATCACCCTTCCAGCTGCTCACATGGTTTCACTGGGTTCTTCAGATAAACCAAACACTCCAGTCAGGCAGCCAAGGACTCTTCTACCCACCACATCTGCTCCTCTGCCTTTTTTCTGGCAGTCATGGGAAGATTCCCTGACTCTGCGTGCACAGCAGTTCTTACTGACTTCTCTCTCACCCCCACACTACTTCTGCTTCCCCGCCTGGCTCCCCCCATCCTTAAATCCTTCTCTGCCTTCTGCCCCACTTTACTTGCAGCTACAGCTTGGTTCCCCTCTGTGTGGACCCAGTGACTCCCCTCAGCAATGATCAAATGCCATCTCTGTCTGTGATTTCAAATTTTTCTTCTGTAAGCACTACATCCCCACAAATCCTGCCATGGCTCGTCCCCCTCCCCGAGGAGTCTCTAATGAGAGCGTGACAATATCCCGCCTGCCAGGATTCATCCCAGCCATCTGCTATCCATCGAGGTACTTTTACTGCACCTCTGGCTGTGCCATCCCAGCATCAGAGACAGCGGCATGGGGGGTGCTGAGAACTTCAACAAAGGCAAGAGGTAATGATTAGAGACTCTTGATTTGTCACAAGCCATCAGAGACTCCTCTGACAGGGCTGATTTATATCACCCATTTCAAATGGAATAGGGACTTGTACAGAGCAATGTGAAAATCCTTGCGAAGGCCAAGCAAGCCATAAACATTTGCAAGGCGCATGCTTGCCTTGGGTTTCTTTTTATCTCTTTAAGAGCCCGTGCCCCATGGTGCCTTTTATTGTCACTGCACATGGAACCGAGCCCAAAAGATCACTCTCAGACAGAGTATCCCACAGAAACAAATCCTGTTTCAATCCTCTGTTGTAACAGGAAGTGGGGCGATTTTTCTCTTCTGTTTATTGTTATTTGCTGCATCAATCAGTGCCTCGCTGAAGATTGCAAAGGGTTGTTTTTGTTGCTTGTTTGCTTTTAGAAGTGAGGAATGGTTGTGCTGAATTTTATACACGAAAACAGCTTAAATTTCTCTCTCCTGTGTGTCTGAACTGCAGTACGTGGCACCCTCTGTTCACCATTTTGAAAGGAAATAATTGCCTCTACCTGCTTAGAAACATCAGTGCTTGAAAACCACATTTGCACTCTTGGAGTGAGCCTGCAAAACTACTACATCTCAGATTTTCTGTTGATTTTTGTCTTGTTCCAAGATGAGGGAGGCTGCATAAAAGGGGACAGACCCAACCCCACACAGGCACACAACGAAACTGGCTTGCAGAATCCAAGCCCAGGGATACTCACAGCTTGTTCAGGTTCTCCAGGCCTGTGAAGGCTCCGTTGGTATCTTCTATTGTGCCCGAGATGTCGTTGTGGTCCAGTTCCCTGGGGAGAGGACAAGAGAGAGCTCAGAATCAGCACCTTAGTCCCAATGTCACTGTTACAAACAAGTGGAGGAAGTTGGAGAGTGCCACATGAGAGCTTCCCATTTTCTCCTGAGAGTTATCAGAAAATGCAGAGTCCTGCAGCAAAGCAGCACGAATCCCTTCTCCTGCACTGACACAGGGTGGGATGGTGCAATCCAGAAAGAGCCCTGGCTTGTTCCTAGCTGAAACCCTCTGAGACAACGACTTTTTACCAAGGAGGTTTCTGTCCTTTTCTAGTTCTGTGTGTCCAAACAGAAGGAGAAAAACTAAAATAAACTGCCAAAATTAAACTGAAAGAAACAGCTGTCCTTAAATGCTAATAAGAATAAAATAAGATGAAGTAAGATCACTTTGGGTATTCCAGTGTATACATGTATTTTTCTATAGCTGAATCCTAGGAAGATGATTTGGTGTATTTTCTACAAAGCTGCATTTTTTCTGGCAATGAACTTGAAAACTCAACAAAGGAAAGCACCAGCATCACTACACCAGCCTAACTCTGTGTAACCATTTAAAAAAAAAACAAACAAGAGAATTCCTTTTTCAGAGTTAGCTTCTTTTGGCTTTCAAATTGACCATCAATTACAAGAGTCAAAGAGGTCTGAAGAAAAACAAGCACACAGAACAAACACAGAGATCCATGAAAGCTGTTTAAACAGTCTGTTTAAAAATCCTTCCCTCCCAGCTTTTAATCCCAGCTAGCAATGAATACCCAGCAACACAGACAGAAATTCATCATTTCCAATGTTAAGTAAAAAGAAAGAAAAACTAAATAGGCTTTGTTGGTTTTGTTACATCACTCTGATTTAAAACCTGGCAAAACCCAACACCAAAGCAAACTTCACCATCCAGATAACCCTTGAGCCCTCAGGTACTCCTTTGGCACCTTTTGAAGATGATTATCAGAATGTTTCCAGTTAAAAAAAATATTAAGACCAAAAAAAGAAAAACAAGTCCCCCTGCATTTTGCAGCACTCCAGACACAGGCATCACAGTGTGGCTTCTGGGCTGTGCAGCACAAATACACAGTAACTCACAAGAAGGGAAAAGAAATTTAAAAGAAAGCCCCAGTTGCAATATGGGAATGGTTTTCCCTCAGCTGGCTGCAGTCTTTGCTCCTTTTGCTGCTTTAGGGTGAACTAAAGATGTGAAGGGAGATGGCCAAAAGGCACAATTCCTGTTTCTCAGCTGGCTTCAGCCTGAGACCTGAATCTCACATCCCTGGAGAGCCCTGGCCTCAGCCAGCATCACTGTGGATGTCAGGGTGATCTGTGGGTTGCTCTGTGCCAAAGGGATGGACAAAAACTCCCCATCCCTGTGGGGTGTGGGTGCACATAATGCTGTGATGGCCAAAGAGACGAGTCCAGGAGACATGCTTTGATGTGCTGGCATTTCCAGCACCATCCGAGTGGGAAAGGAGCAAATACATCCTCCTGGAGCTCAGTTTCTACATTTTCCCAACAGTTGCCAAGCCAATGTCCGTTGTTCTGTTTGTTTTTTAAGGGAAAATCCCTTCTCAGACATTTCTCCTCTTCAGTTTCACCACGGGCTGCTGGTCTTTGGAGCAGCAAACCCTTTCCCATGGCAGAGACAGACAAGTGGGAACAGCCTGTAGGAGCTCTGACACACACTTTTATTAATTGACTGCCACACATTGTGTTTTCTTGAACAAGGGAAAGAAAATGGTATTGCTTGTTCATCCAGTGGCAACTCAAAGGTTTAGTGTTAGAAAGCAGGAATAAAAACCTTTTTAACAAATGAGTGAAAATAGAGAGAGGGAGGAAGAAAGAGTGGGGTATTTTAGCCCAGCTCTCTTTGTATTCCAACTCCTCTCCCAGCCCCTGTTGCCAATTTCCTATTCTTTCTGGATGGCTGAGCTTGAATGCTCACAGCCTTGTTAATCATTGTGCTCAGAGGTCTCCGGGCCTGACCTCTATTTGAATAGCTCCACATTTCAGCAGTTTCACACCCACCAAAGGCTCCCCAACAATAGCCCATAATTAAAGCATGCTCGGCTCTTTTTCACCAGGTGCAGGACCCAATAGGCCTTTCTCTTTATTAAATTAGAGCTCACTCACACACTCCCTCTCCACCTCCCCCCTCTGCCCTGGACATAAAAGAGGCTCCACATTCACTGCAGAGCAAAGAGAACGACCAGCTCCCCTTCCCCTCCATTTTTCTTTGGAAACCTTTAGTTCCGGTCTTGACAGCTGCCTCAGAGAGGTCCCTTTCTGAATGCCCAGTGGCTGAAAGGCTTTGGCTTAAGTTTAAAAAAAGCAAACAAAACCCAAACTCACTTTCCAGTCACTTCCTTCACTATGAACTTCAATAAAGAAAAGAGTAAGATGCAGAAAGTACTGTAAAGAGGGGAGATCTTTCTGTTCCCATTTCCTTTTAATGACTCGGGCCACAATGGGCTTCTGAAGAGGAATAAAAGTATCAAAGTGTGTTTTTTTCTTTTGAAGGAAGAATTAAATCAGTTTGCTGAACCCAACCAGCCTGGGAACGTGTCTGGTGCTGTCACAAGGACTGTGAGAACTTTGCGGTGTGCCAGATAAAGGTGCTGAGCCTGCAGCTCCCAGAGAGAGGAGGAAAGCAGCCAGCAGCCCTGCAGGTTCCAGTCGGGAGACAGAGGCAACACAGCTGCAGGAATGGAACTGGATTCCCCATCTTCTGATGTTCATAAGACAACCTGACACAGCTTTTGGGTTAACAGTGCATAATGCTACAGCTGTGTCCCACAGGAGGTCACACTGATCTGTCTGATGGGCTCTACTACTCATAAAACCTTCCAAGTTGGTATTTGGATTAGCAAGCTCGTTTCCAGTGTCACATTTCCAGGTATTATATTGTGTGAGTGGTTTTAAAATAAAAGTCTGTGGTAAATGGCCACAGCCAGCACTGGATGGATCATTTTGCAATTCAGTATTAGGGCACATCCAACTTTGCCCTTGGCAACTTTTTGGTTTTTCAGGGTTTACCATGAAAATCAGAGCACAGAACATTTCATGAGCCCAACTGCATCAAAGACTTCTGGTTACTTGCATGGTACCTGCAACAGCTTCTTATTTCTGTGACTGGATTGAAGACTGGGTGAAGCTTCATGTGTTGTTACACTTCTGGTACAGTCAGACCCCAAGCCCAACCTCTACATTTCTTTGTTTTGCCATTATTTTTTTCTTAACATCATCTTAGCCCATAATTTTATAGTTAATATTCAATTTTTTTAAAAAAAGTAACAACAGAAGTGCTCAATAGCACATTTAAGAGGATATTCGAATTTCCAGTGTTGTCAGTGGAAGGAATCATTCCCTGTTCCTTCTTAGTGCAGAATGACCCTAAAGAAAATAATCTTTTCTAAGAATTTCAATTAAAGTCAATATGATAGCAAGAGAAATACTGCTATTAGCTGCAGGAATGAGACCTTAGGGATTTTTGGTCAGCTGAGGTGGTTTCAGAAACCTGAAACTGCCGGACATGGGCACCCAAGGCACCTCTAAAGCAGAATCATCCATCAGAACACAAACTGTGGAGGGAACACGGGTGTGGTCTGACAAAAGCTGAGAGCAACTTACAGGACACGCAGGTTTTTGAGTCCCCTGAAAGCACCTTCTGCAATATGATTGATGGAATTGTGGCTCAGCCGTAGCACGTGCAGTCCCCCGAGGTCTGCCAGGCTTCCCTCATCCAGCCTTGTTAGGTTGTTGTAGGAGAGTATCCTGAGGAAAAAAAAACATAACAACAGCCCTCGTCAATCCATCTGGTGTTTTCCAAACCCCTCTGTGCCAAGCAGTGCCTGCCTCCCACAAGCACCTTACACGAGGTGAGGCACTGGGTGCATACGCAACAGCTGGGTGAGGAAATAAGACTGCAGCCTGCAAGTACTGCCACAAGACGCCTGTGGGGAAGCTTGGATGGCACTAAGGGAGCAGGAGGCACTTGGCACCCAGCTGTGGGGAAATTTTCTGTGCAGGCTACAGAGAGAGGCTGCCCCAGAAGTGACTGAGAGTGACACCCCAACACTCGCACACACTGTCAGCTACAGCAGGGACGAGCTTCTCCTGCTCCCAGGCAGCTGGGTGAGGGTCTGGGAGCACCACCCCTCTGTGCCCATGGGTACAGGCAGCACTCAGATGGCTGTGTTCAATCCTCACTCCCTTTTGGACTCCCTCCGAGGCTTACAGGGCAAAGCAGGCCCTGTTCCCCACACCCTGAGGGGTGCAGAGTGATGTCACACAGATGGATTTTGGAGTTCACACACGCTCTTGGCAGGGTCCAGACTGCTGTACTCAGGAGGTGTCTTATCGTTCTGCACTTGTGCACAGCGAGCCCCAGGCTCTGGGTGTGGGTGCCTCTGCTCCACCCCAGTCCAGAGCCAAAAGCATTTCACCACAAGGCAATTGAATGCTTCCTTTCACGCACAGAAAGGAGGTGTCTGTTGTAAACCAGCCACCTTTCCTTCCTCCCAGTCCCCTTTGTCAAGGAGCATAGTTTGCCTTAAATCCTCTCCACTTACAAGAGACTACTGGAGAGTTGTTTTTTTTCCTAGTTTCCCATCTATCTCTTCCCCTTGCCTATATTATCTCTGGTGTGGGAGATTTTTTTAAGCACTACTCCTGTTGCAGTTTGGAAGCTGGCAGGAAGGCAGCTGCTTTTCTCTCCCAGCAAGGTGCAGATGAGGCTTTGGAGGTGTGACACTGAGGGCAGGCCTTGGGAAGCTACAAGCCACTGCAGCCACCTCACACACTGTGCAACCACCTTCTATCCAGAATAAAGCCCTGCTGTGGAAGGCCAGCTTGGATTGTCAAATGAGGGACCTCTCAGAGCAGCAGCAGGCACCAGATTTTCAAAACAACCTTCTTAGTGACCGGGGAGTACAACTCACTTCAAAAGATGTGAGGGTTTGGGCTGCTCAACTTTGGAAAAAGTGGAGTTTTTCAGCTTTGAACAAGCACTGAAATCCTTCACTGTACAGACAACGAGAAAAAAAAATTCACTGAGTTTCACACCTCCAAATTCCTCTTCTAGTACTGCCTGTTAATGAGTCTGCTTAAAAATGTGTCTAGGGCTTGCATTAAACTCACTGCAAAGCCAAAACCTAAGTCAAAACAGACACATACTCCAAAGAACTGAGAGTGTCATTTATTTGGCAAAGGTGCTGTCTATCTTTTAGCTGTGTGAGTGGGCAGAGGGCAAGCTCTGGAGAAAATTCAGCAAAGATTAATGAGCTTGAAGGTATGGGACAACATACTTTCATTCCTAAAGAAGCTATAGTGTTGGTTATGAAGAATTGGCATCTGGTCAAAATTATGTCCTCACCTGCGATTAAAGAATTTGGCTTTAAAAAAAAAAAATGTTCAAAAGTAATCCTAAACCTGACTGAGAAAATATATAGCTCCTTTTGATTCCACACATAAGAGTTCCTGCCACAACTGGTAAAGGCACATTCCCTCTGTTTGTTCTGATGTCACCCAAAGACGGACAGACAGCAGCAGGACTTGGAGGCCCTCTCAGTGGTGTCACCACATGGAAGGTTCCAGGAGCTATTGTACCTGGCAGTGGCTTCTTCAACATGCCAGGGCTCTGCTTCCTGCCACAGGACAGGCCAGTTTGCAAAACACCAGGTTTCCCCTCTCAGCAGTGTGGATTTTCTGGCGAAGAGAAGCCAGCAGATCTCTGCTGCTTCCCTAACCTTGGCATCTCTCTACCAGTGAGAAATCACTGGAATGAATAAATGGCAATGTTTGTCTACAGAACCCTTTTGGCAAGAAGCGGGAGAGCAGCTCCCTGAGCACCATGCCAAAATTGATGCAGAAAGGGGTTAACCAGAACCCTGTTGTGCAGCTGGGGCTGCTGCTGCCAGCCTGTTCTGGACCAGGTACATCCAACACACTTCATTCCCATTGACCAAGCTACAGGTAAAATGGGAGAGACCCAGCAGCCAAGCCACCATTTACCTCTGATGAAATCCTGTGCTCCCACTGTGGTTTTTTCCATGATGCTGATGCTCTAGCACCTGACTGGTGAATACAATCAGCCCTTTCTCATGCTCATAACAAGGCAAGAGCTTTCTTTCCTTGTCAGCTTTTACATCAGACCAGAGCCTTGGGGTCACGTTTTGTCCCAGCAACTGAATGAGAGACAACTCCTCCTTCAGATGACCAACTCCTTCCTTAGAAGACTTCGAAATTCATTCCCTGTACAACCACAGTTTTCTGGTAACTGAAACCCAGTAGATTTAGCAATAGTGGAGGTGAGCAAGGATCTTTCAATGAGGAATGAAACATACACAACTAACAAAGTGCACGAGTCAGTCTAGATGTATCTATGGCTTCCTTTCCTCACCCTTGAATTTCAGCACAGACCTCTCCTACAGGTACTCTCCGGCTGTGGGAGTTTCAGTTTGGAGATCTGATGGCTCCCTGCAGCAGCCTTACCCTAAAGGCAACACCTGCAAGAGCTTGTAGTACTTTGCAGGGATGTGCTAACACCCACACAATCACCTTTCTCATCTCTGTGACTGTGTCTCCGGCCTCAAACTGCAGCACAATCCTGCCTGGCAGATCAGGCACACCCCAGTGGCTCACATCACTGGGCATTTTCCAAATCTACCCCATCCTGCACCATCATGAGAGAAGCCTGCACCCGAGTTTCTGCACTCACTGCTTCTAAGACAGGACAGCTCACTGTTAGAACTGCATGTTGGACGAGATCCCAATCCATACCTGAGGAAAAGGACTAGGCACAACATGCAACCTCCAATCTAAACCTCGAGGGTTTGCAAGACAGTATCAGGTAGAGAAGACAAGGTTAGCTCTCCCTAAAAGTTCTGACACAGACCCTGCAAGGTGCAGATGGGCCTATCCCATCCCATCTAACCCAGGCTGAAATAAAGCTCAGCACAGGCACCAGATATTTGGTCCTGAGAGCAGAAAGCTCTCAGAGCTGTGCAGTCCAGAGATCTGCATTTGGCTATTCCAAGGATTCAACTGTAAGTGCCTTGGCAAGGCAGGTTCCCCTTTTTTTGATGCTTCAGATTTTAACAGAGCACAGAGCACAGTTCCAGTTCTGATCTGTTGCCTTGAAGATCTCTCCATTAACACTGCCTTAATCTAGCAAAATATCATGGGAGGATCTACATGTGAAGGAACTGCAGCTGTCCACAGAACTGTGCCAGGCATGGGCAGTTCTGCAGCAATTTGAAAAACTAGGTAATTAAACAATCACACATGTATTTCACTAAAACCAAAAATAAAGTACTTCCTTGTGCCCCCCAAAAAATAACCCATGTCTGAACGAATGATTTGGGTTCAACAGATGATCACAGGGCTAGCATGTTGATTCTAAACTTAAAGAAATCACATGTGTCATGTCCACCTATCTCTGAATCCACAGCCCAAAAGTCTCGGGACTCACAGCTGAGTGGGCAGATACCAGCCTCTAGTTGTGAGAGCAGAGTGAGGCCTCTGGCAGCAGGAAGCTGCTTTACCATGCTGCTCTTTGGTGGATAGGAGAATCCCAAACAACGTCTAACATTTCCCAGCATGAATTCCAGTTCCACTGACAACGTGTCAAGTTCTCCAAAGAAAAAAGTGAATCTTTCCACAGTTCCACCGAGGGGATGACAGCTGCTTCTGTAAATACTGCAAGCACCCATGTGTGTCTTTTCAAAAAGGCATTAATCAGGGCCACAGACCCAAAAGACACCCTTGTGGGGCTGCCCTCAGCAGCAAGGCTTTCCTTCATTATCAGGCTGTATTCACAGCTGGAAACCTCAGGAGAGCAAAGACAATGTATTTACTTTACAACAACTGAACCCTGCAGGAAGGATAAAGTGTAAACAGGAGAAACAAGGAGAACTGCCTTTAAAGGGCCAAATCTTTGCAGGTTGAAAGCATGATTGTTCTTTGTAAATACAGAAGATAAAGCAAAGCTTCCTTCAGGCTGTACAGTTATTATATGGCAAGTTACACATCTTGTAACTCACTAGCTAAAAATGCTGGCAAGCCACAGTTCACAAACTCTCCAGGTCTTTTGGCACTGTGCACTTTTAGTGGGTTCTAGCCTTTGTTTCTGGTGCAAATCTATTTTAACCAGGTGCTCTGAAGGTCATAACATCATAAATAACAAGGGTGTCACTTAGGAACCTGCAGTTCCTGCATTTCTACAGGTTGGTACAGTGGGAGCTGTAAGCCTTGAGAAAATTCCTTACTCCTGTCTTTCCTGCCAACATTACACAACACAACAGAAACCAACTTACAGCTCATGCAGCTTCTGGCAGAAGCTCCAGCCATCGGGGTTGATGCGGGATATGGAGTTGTTGCTGAGGTGAAGCTGGTGCAGAGAGGAGAGGCCATAGAGAGAGCCACTGTTCACTTCTGTCAGGCTGTTATATTCCAGGTGGCTGTGGAGAAAAATCAGAAGGAACTGATAGATAAGCAGCACTGGTCAAATGCTGAAAGAATTTCCAAAAAGAACTGGGATTTTAGCCATTCCTACACACCTTCCTACATACCCATGGACACATGCATGTGTGGGCATTTCTTGTCAAACAAAGAATAGAAATTCAAGGACAACACAAAGGAAATGCCCAGAAGGAGATGTGACTGAAGAGAGAAGCTTCAGTGCAAATAAACTGGGCTTAAAGCATCCCATTTGAGTTTGTATTTGCAGAGTCTCAGTTGTGTGACAGCAGCACCCAGAAGCATGCTGCCGTCACCACCTGGGGCCTCGCAAACACAGCTGGAAGCCAAGCATGTTGGAAGCGTCAGGTATTTCTCTGCAATGACTAATCAATATTCTCTGGTATGGAAAGAAAACATCACCAAAAATGGCCAGCTTGGTTTCTAGGTATCCCAAGAGGTAGAATAATCCTGTCTGCAACACAGTTTCCATGTATCAGTCAAAACAAATTTACAGAAGCCAGATATTTAAAGACCAATTGAGATCAATGCTGATTGTTCAAATTGTCAGACTTTCTAAGGAATAGTGTCACAGCTTAAAAAACAATGCTTTTTTTATTGAGCACCTGGTGAAACAGTGAGCTTTTGTAAACTGTGGGTCAACTAAACAGTAGCTGCTGCAGCAGCTCTGAGCATGCAGGGCAAAGAAAGAAACACATGAAGGGGCACAGCTGCCCACAAGTCTCTGCTAAAATGCAGAGAAGGATGTGACAGCAGCTGAAGCTGAGGCTGTTTAAGGGAAAAGAGCCCATTTCTCCAACTTACAGAACTTGCATTTTGGCCAGACCCCAGAAAGCCCCATCAGTCAGTTTGCTGATGTTGTTGCGCTGGAGCTTCAGCACTTCCAAGCTGTCCAGTCCCTGGAACGTCAGGCCTTCAATCAGGCGGATGCGATTCCGGTTCAGCTCCCTAAAATCACCAAGGCCATACAAGTTTATTAAACCCCAGTCCTTTCTCACGAAGTCATCTGTGCAGCACACAATGGGGCAGCAATGCCAGCAGCTCCTCTGTCAGTGGTTCCCGGGAGACAGCAGAGGAGCACCGGAAACTTTCAATCCCAGAGCTATCCAGGGAAGGCAGCTGGGTGCGATCCCTTAAACAAACTCACCCTGGGACAGACTTGCACTACAGAGAAATCACAGAGTGCAGCAATTCCTCTTCATCCCTCCTCTCTCTACATTTCTTTTCAGCCATTGATCCTTCTCATCAATTTTCACACTTCATCCTCCCTCAAGCGCAGACACCATTTGAACCAGAACAGTCAAACATCGGCATGATTTCCCTTACAACCCATTGTTTTTACAGGACTTGTAACTGTCCAGTAAAAATGTGCTCTGAAACATGCAGGTGCCCCAAAAATGTGGGCCCAAGAGGACACTCTATGGCCAAGTTTGAAAGGAAAGCTTTCAGTTCCCCTGACAAATGTCTTTTTTTTTTTCTACTATCAGAAACTAATAAAGAGTGAAAGAAGTTGTTTCCAATAACAATGTAGTCTTAGTCTTTTCTGTATACAAAGGTTTCCAGCCTGGTTCATTAAATTTCTTTTTAGTTTCCCTGGGTGGGGAAGGACCCCTAAATTTTGGCAATATCTTTTTTCTGAATAGCAATATGAACATCATCGCAGCACACTTTACCAGCCTATATCAGTCTTATGGATTGCTTGACCCAGACATACCACGTGAAAATCCAGTTCTGTAAAGTCAGTGGAAAACTTCAGCACAATCCACTAAATGCTGAAGCTGGAGCTTTTAAAACTGATACTTTTCCACACATACAAGACTAAGCTAAGGATAGTTCCCTCTTCAGTGTTTGTGTTGATGAAAATGGTGGAGGTTACAACATCCGAACTTGTTTTGGAAAAGATGAAGAAGCCATAGAGACTTTAAGCTTACTTTTCAACTGCCTGAGAAAACAATGTTGAACTTGCACTCAAGTTGAATGTAATTAAAGTCAAGTAAGCAATACAGATTTTGCAGGCCTAAAGTCCCTTGTCATACTGCACTTCCTGGGCTATTAGTGAAACAGGCTTTGCCAGAAAAAGAGTTGTACACAAATTCTACAACACACCGATCTGGATAACTTGCAATTCATTCATGTTTATCTGTAGAGTTAAACAACCAGCACTGAGGCTGTCATTAAGAGTACCAATTATTCCATCTCTCAGTGCAAACTGTGTTCCTAAACAGACTGAGTTGTTTTTATTACAGTTCTGCACGATGCAGTCAAACACAGTGAATTAGAAGCCCTCACTCAATGGACAGTAACTTCCAACTGAGAGGCAACAGACTTTTCAGATGCATATGCTATTGAGTCCCCCTATCCAATCCCAAACTGGCCATAAGTCCTGCATGTATGCAGACACAAATGCACACACACTCCTTGGGCACACCCTGGCTTAAGGATTTGTCTCTCAGTCAAGAGGTTGCCACTTAGAGGTGCGAGTTCCAACAGCATTTGTGGACTTCATGTCAACAGACAGAGGTAGACCTCCTGACTATCAAATCTGATGGGAAGATTGCAAGGAGCCTCAGGCTGGGCCCATTTCTCCAACAGCAGCAGAAGGGAAAAGCTCAACCATTAGTGCTACTTTTTGACACATAAAGCATGTTTATAGCTGCAGATGTCTGCGTGTCCCCACTCAGGCAGAACAACCATGTGTGTGTTAACTCATCTGAGCTGCAATTTTCTCTGCCCAAATATCACCTCACAGTTTAACAACCTTCCCTCACTGCTTTTTTATTGCCACATAAAGATACCTGTGTGGTCTTGAAACACTAACATGGCAGCTGAGTTCTGTCACTCTCAACAGAAACGTCTTGCAAACCTCTCTTGCACCACAGACACCAGCAGCTTGCAAGGGAATGGATTTGTCTCACTCTGTCAAGTGCAGAAGATGCTGATGTCTTCTGCAGCATCCCTCCTTCCCTCCCCACCTGATCCAAATAATGGCCTAAAAGCCAAGAGTTACAAGACAGAAAGGACCCTCTCCCAGTGTGCCTTACTAGAACCTGGCAGAGGACTGCTGCAGAGTGGATTCTACATTTTATAGATAGTAGGTGAGGAAGGGTGACATTTGGTGTGCATATCCCCAGGGTCATTTTGTCTCCATAAAATGTGGCTGAGCTTAATTAAAGTGGACATTTGTACTCACAGTTGTATTAGCCTGGGCAGCCTGAATGCCTTGACAGGAAGCTGAGTGATCCTGTTTTTACTCAGACGAAGTGTTAGCAGGGACCGTGACAGGCTATCAAAAGCACCAGGCTCCAGGGTGCTGATTCTGTTGCTCCCCAGGTAGCTGCAATAAATCACAGCAGAAAAATGAACAGTTCTGTCAGAAATCACCTTTTATCAGCATTTAGTTGGTCTCCAGACAAGCTGGTGAAACTACAGAGATGGCTTCAAACCAGCTGGATTTCTGTCTGCACAAAGGGCACAGGGCCTTTCCCAGAGCCTGTGATGAATGTGGAGAATTGCTGGGCACTTCCAAAGAGCTCCCTGACATCCTCCTACTTGAACAAGGCACTCAGGAGTGGAAGCCAGAAACTGGAGACTATTCCAGTGCAGGATGATGCTATTCACTCCCCATTTTGCCCTCAGTATCTGTCCCAGAGGTCTTTCTTATTTGGATCCTAGTCTTAGCCACAGGGGGCTGTTTTTGCAGGACAACAGGCAAACATCAGTCACACCACCACTCTCTTACACCCTCTTGCAACCAGGAGCTGAAACTTGGGTGTAAACTTTAATGCAGGCAGACTATTTGCCTGCACCTCTTCAAAGGTACCTAAAATATAGATTATTTTACGTCTCTGTGAACAGGTAAGCATACTGCTGGGAGGGTGTTACTCTGCTTGACCCCATTTTCTTCAAATAATCAGAGACATTTCTGTTCTCAATATTCAGAAGCCACTTTAATGATGAAATAGTTGTTCTCTCTCCACTCTTCTAGATGCACATGGGTTTGCAATGTAAAGACACCCACACCTGAAGGATGAAGGATACCTTTTCTCTGCAACACAATTAATAATAATCTGCATTCTTTATAGCTACATCAGAAACCAAACAGCACTCAAAAAATAGCCTGACAATAGTGACAATGTGCTGCCTTCTAACTCTCCTTTGCACTTAAAATCCTGACAAATAATCCCATACTTCTTATGTTCATTACTTCTTTTTTTAAAGGTTTGAGGCCCTTTTCTCTGCTGTGGTAACTCAACAAAAGCAGTTCCCAAGAAGAAAAACTCACAGCTCCTTTATGTGAAGTCCCTGTGGAAAGCAGCCGTTTCGGATTTCCGTGATGTCATTGAAACTCAGGTCCAACGTTTCCAGGGTAACGTATGGCTGCAGTTGACTGGCTTCAATGCTGCGGATCCTGTTGTGATGCCTGAAACAGTCAGGAGGAGAAAAAGAGACTATTTAGTTCTCTTAGAAAAACAGAAAGAATATCCGAGGCCGCAGCAGGCCCCCAGGCTGGCCCCGAGTTTGTACACTCAGAGTTATGGTGACTTTTCAACAGCTGTTTGAGGAGAAACCCATTCCAGAGAGACATTCCCTAATCCCCTCGCTGCTCCTCTGGCTAGAGACCAGCTCACAGGTATCTGCAGGCTTCCAGACACTTTTTCCTTCTACAGAACGATTGACTCCACTCATCACTTTTTCTTCCATTAATCTGGGCTCATTCTCCTACAAGCCTGCACTTCCAAACTGGATTTGTTACATGCGAGGACTACAGGGCTGGTTTTGAATCCCAAAGGCAAGGAGTGCAGATCAGTGGCTTAACCAACCTGGCAAGGCTTTATCCAGAGAATGAGACTTTCAGAGAAGGAAACAAATAAGTAAATACAAACTCAACAAAAGTTACATAACATTCTTAATTCCTAAGGATTCTTCTGAAAACTCCTGGCTTTGCACTACGTTACAACAATTTGTAACACACAGAAATAAGAAGGCTTGCAAATGTTCTTGCAGGAGTTTCCTCATCTTCTGCTACTTTTGTCCCACTGTAGGATTAGGACAACTCCGCAGTGCCAGAGCCTGCCCAAGCACCAACTGCAGGATCAGTCACTGCACTGATCACCTGTGTTTGCTGCCTTACCAGGACAGCCTGAGGGATTCAATCTAAGGTTTTCCTTTAGAGAAGGTCCTACCAACTGCCCTCAGGGCTTCCACAGCCACCAAACAGTTAAATACCTTTAGATCTCATCTGTACTCAACAAGGTTTAAAAGTAAAAACCATCCCCCCACCAAGTTCTTTCCTCTGACTCCTTTCTGGCCTGAGTCAGTAGAGAACAGTAATCAATTAAAAAAATACATTGTGCATTAGTCACAGGAGGCAGAGCACATGCCTGATGTGAATTTAGACCAGTCACTGATATTACTGGCAAGGCTGTGAGTGAGGCACTCCAAACAGAGACACTCACCAGACACTCGGGAACTTGCTGAATAATAAGACATAGTAGAGAGAGTTCAGACAAGTCCTGTGCCTTAATCCATCCAGCTCCCTACTGGGTAAGCAGAGGAGGGGAGAGCAGCCAGTGAAAGCACTCCTGAAAGCAAACCCCAGCTCCCCTGACAGAGCATCAGCTCTTTGAAACAAAAAACTGAGGGATGTCCGACCACAGCCTTTCAGGCCCTGAAGCTTACAGCTGTTTAGGAGCCCATCTTCCCCAGCTTCACCCCACTTCAAGGCTCTCCCGGGGGTTCAGACAAGCCCCTTTCAAAGAAAACCTCCTCCCTTTGGCAGAAAATGCCAACAGCACATGGCAAGGGACCTGCTCCCCACACCGTGATCTGCTCCTTTACCCTCCCTCTTATTAAAACCAGATTGTTTCACCACAACATTTGCTGGTGTCCGCAACAGGAAGAGTGTAAAATCTGCAACCCCAGAACAATTTGCTTTTGGGAGACTCACCCTTTAAACAGCCAGCACATGGCCCTGGCTTAACGCTGGGGAAACAGGCACAGAAACACTACTTTGACTGAAGAGTTTAAATGATAATTAATTCAGTGCAGGCCCAGAAAACATTAAGGACAAATTTTACAGCACTATAGCAGTGTGCTGCTAATACAATGCAACAAGGTGTCAAGAAAAATCAAAGCAAAGTAATAATTTATGTCTCCAAACTGGTTATTCCATAGGTTACAAGTACACAGGTCTCCACAACCACAAACTGTTTCAAAGGCAATGACATGGCTGCTATCCAAATGACCAATATTCATTTACAGCTGGGAATAAAGTCTGAATTTTCACATCCATGCACCTAGTAGAACAGAGGTACACTGAATTTATAGCATAGCACGACCAAAATACAGGAAAAATCACTATATCCAGAATCTTGTGACCTCCATTAACTAAACACATGGGCAAGGGGAATTTCTTTCCCCCCAGGACTAGTTTATTTTGCAATTAACTCGATTAGTAGAATCACAAAGTTCAGAAATTTTAATCTTTTTTTCCTCCTCCAAAGAAGAGCGTCCATTAAATGTGTGTCCAAGCCTGATTCAGGAGAGGACCTCAACACAGACATAACTGAAAGCAAACCACGAGCACGTTTTCTGGAGCTCTCCTGAAGCAGGGGCTGTGAGTTCAGCTCTGACCTCATCTAAGCTGTGATGGCTGAGATGAATCTGGCTGTAAATTAACAGGAAATGAAGGCTTGTACAAACGAACATGGAGAATCTATAAATCACCTGACAATCCCTGCACAGGGCAGTTAAGTCTGCAAGGGACTGAGAGCACAGAGTGAATTTGGACATGAAATGCTCTTCAGAAGCCAATGTTATTTTTTTTTTGAGTATTAATATTTCTGTGCTTTGGTTGCTCAACATATATCCACTGTGCCTGCCTTCCAGATCTCCCAACCCATCCCAGAAGACAGACTCGAAGAAGGGAAGAAAAGGACAGGAAAGAACTATTTTGTTTGAGCCATGTTCGCAGTTTCCAGGTGACTTGGGTCTGTTTGCCTCTTGCTTTTCATGTGCTGCAGCTGGCAGATGAGATGGATACATTATTTTACACAGGAAAAAAAAACTGGCTCCTTTCTCTCCCTCTCTCCGTCTCCTTCAAACATGGGCTGACTCCAAATGTAACTCTCAGCTCCAAACATCATCCCGGGCCAGTCCCAGCTGGGGAATGTCAGACAGTTCGCTGCAAAGCACTGCACCCTCTCAAAGCACTGCACTTCAAACAAAGCCTGTGACTTTTCCTATACACAGCATGTGATATGAAGGCAACATCGCCCAAACCTTTTACTAGCTTGATTACAATTTATTTTTCATTCTTTTGGTAAGAGCCGAAATGTGATTTAACCCTTACTGTTACTGCTTGGATCCTCTCAGCTCTCCCGCCTTTGCTCCCTGGTTCATCGCAAGGGTGTTTCACAGAAAAAAAAAGACCAGGGATGTTATGAATTTGCCTCTCCCCTTTATCACTGACTGGAAAAGGGCTGGATTTTTCCCAACCACTTCACACTGGGTTGGCTTCAAACATGACAGATCAGATTTTAGTACCAATTGCCGAAACTAGGCATTTAAAGCACAAATAATTGGTGCTTGCACAACCAACACCTCCAGGTGTCTTTTGCTCTCCCCACTCCTTAGGTATCACAGCCTGGAAGCAGCTTTCCCTGCCTCACTTCAGCCAGTGTTACCTCAAGAGTATACAATGACAGGGCTTCAGTGTGAGATTGTGCAATTAGAGCCTGGAGTGGGAGCCAAGTCTCTTGCTTTCTATTCCCAGCTCTGGCACCGACTCATCTGCCTTGGGCAAGTTCCTTAACCCCTCTCTACCTCTGGCTTTCCAAAGTGCATGGAAAAGGACTATCCAGCTAGGATCACGCGGCCTTTGCCGAGGACTAAAAATCCGGAGTGAAAGAAGCTCAAGTGAAAAAAGAAATCATAGGAACTAAGGAGCCCGTCCAAGTCCATTTAGGTTTGTTTATGAATATGGGAGGATCTGGCTAAAACAACTGAACTTCCAAGTTCATACCCAACGTCATTCCCAGAGACACCTCATCTGCAGCTAATGCAGACCTGGAGCTGTAACACCTCCGTGCCAAGCTAAGGTAACTCGGAGTCAGCAATGATCCCTTTTACGCTCTCTGTACACATGGCACTTGTTCAGCAACTTCCTCACCCTCGGGTCAGCACCAGCCACAGCCGCAGAGGGAGAGGAGAGCTGCAGGGAGCCGCCCTTCAGCCCCTCAGATTAACCCGCCCGAATCCCGGTTTAACACCCCGAGGTAGCACAGCCTCTTCGCCCTTGCACTTTGCACCGCCCTTGGACAGACCCCTTGGGCTTACAGGAGATTTGGATTAACCTCAGCCAGGTCTTTGCTGAACCAAGCCCGTGAGGACCCCGTGAGGAAACAAACGCACGCTCTCTGCTCCTCCAGGCTGAGAAAAACAAGCAGAACGTTCCAGCGAAGCCAAAGCGTGTTTGGGTTTGCTCTGAGTCAGGAGTGAGCTGAAGGGGGTGGCAGGAAAATAACAGGTGGCGCAAAGTCAAAGGCTTGCAGCATTTCCAGGAATCTCAGCTTGAATTTTAGAGGTAAAGTTACACTTTAATCCCAATGCGTTTCCTCATTTGAAATGTCTTTGTGAATATTTATTTGATAAACAGGCTGTGAAACATTTTCCACCAGACCTAACAGCGGAAGAATTCACCTTTCTCTTTGCAGCAAGCAAGGAGAACACCACTCAGTTTAATTTATACCGTAGCTTCAAACTCCCCATGTGAAATGGATGCAAAGAGCAGCACAAACACATTCCTTTGTTTTTTGAGCCACATTCACTCCCCCCAGCTGCTGCCCACTCGAAAGCTGACAGCGGAAAATCAAAGCAAGCAGACCCTCGGACAGGAATGCATGGGGGTCTTGGCTTGGGCTGATTTAAATACATTCAGCACAAAACCTCCTGCTTTAGACAGAGCTTGAATTAAGGCTGCCGTAGCTGCTGCGAGTCTGCAGCGCAAATGTTCAGTGTGAAGCCAGGCTAAAGGCAGGAGAAGTCACATGCCTGGCCTTCATGTAGTGTCAGCTTACAGATCTGGCTGGGCTCACCAGAGAAAAAGGAAAGCTGTAATACAGCAAACCTATTAAACCAGCACCTGTTATAGGCATCAAAAATAAAATTGAGCTTCTAAAGAGGGGCTCCACACCTCAGGCAGGGTTCTATTAATATGCCAGCACATTTTCAAAATTAGCGTACGAGGGAGATCACAGGACTAGAAAGAGAGAGATTTAAAAAGTTCAGGGTTTGGTTAGTATTTCCATACTGACAAAGGATTGAAGAAACTAAATGCTGGAGCCAGAAAGAGTTATGGGGTTTGCTACTGAAGGACAGGCAAGGTTTGGTGTCAGAGGCTGGCCATGCAAAGAGAGGGACTTCAAAGGCAGTGTAACCGGAGATGGATCACATACACTGTGACTAACACAGGCCTGGAACTACCTGCCCTCCTCCTCCTCAGCTCAGAGGAGATGGAGATCCAGTCCTGATCCTCCTAGAAACACTGAAGAAGATCAAAGGCATGGGTTCCTAAGCTTTCACCTTACATGATTTGCCATTTGATTTTAGCCCATCACTCACTAAAAAAACACACCAAAAAANAGAGTAGAGTGCAATGCCTGAGCAATTTTCCTAACAGGAAGAAGGGTGATAATCTGGAAGCTGAATTTGTCTTTACAATAGCAGCAACATAAATGTTTCTGCTTTTCCTGGTCACCTTATTACAGTCAATAACTGAAGATCTCCTGAGTGATTTTTATTAATGTATGGAAAGAAGGAAGGCGAAGAATGTCATTGGGACCTGCACATCAGCTTTGACTCAAAGTTGAAACAATTTATCAGTGCAGAACTTCATACATGGTTTTAACATTTTACTCATAAATTTTACTTCCAAAGACTTATTTCAGAAAAATTTTTCTTCTCTATTGTAGCTTGTGAAATGTCTGCCTTGGAGTAGAGTGAAGCCATCTCTGCAGCAGAAGATGAAGTAAACATACAGGTGACATGCTGGAAGTCTGTGTCACACCACCTTCTACTTCTTCACAAGAGACCTTCCCAGGAAAACTGAACTGGCTGATGTGCATGAGCCCTCAGACTTCCTAAGCGCTCTGGAAAGCCCCACCAGTTGTCTGACACTTTGCATTGTCTTATCAGCCAGTCCAGAATAATCCATGAGGCACAAGATTTGGGCTATCACAAGAATGTGTATTTTTATCCAACACAAAAACACTGTATCTGCTTATGGGAACTGCCCCACTGTCCTTTCAGAGTAAGGCTGCATGGGTTATTGTTCAGACAGGAAGCAAGGATGCATGGAAGCAGCCCCCACTTTTCTCAGATGCTCTGAATCACTCCTTCCCTGAGGAATCCTGGCAGATTCCCAGGCTGTCACAGATACAGCTCTGTTTGTTCAGGTGCTGGCTGCACACACAACAAGAGCAGAGCAGTGGCAGGCCAGGCGGCCACTGCATTTTAGGGTCAGCCACACAAAAAAAACAACCCAAAAAACAAGGCCCTCAAAAAGCCCAAAACTAAGAAAACAAACTCCAAACCACCAAAAAAAAAAGCCACTTGCACAGCTTTTTATGGATACCCAGACTTTCTCTTAAAGGTTTATATGCTCTACCTAAGACCATAAGTCAGGATCTTCCTCTCCCTAGCACTCCTTCAAAAAAAGGTCTAAGATGCAGCAAACAAAATCCATGACCATTTTACACTGTTTTTCACTTAAAATCATATATAGGAATAATGCGAGAACAAGCTGATGGAGCTATATTCCAACTATATCTAACTACAGCAGAAAATCTGAAGACAATTTCTTCATCTGCTGTACATCAGCTTCAAACCAGATATATTCCAGGGGGCTTTTATTTATCAGGTCATGTTCTCACCCTGTTTTGTGGTTTAGGATGGAGAAGCATGAGGCAAACTACCCCCAGCTACACACAGCTGGGACAAGACAGGGGGTTTAAAAAACAACCTGGGTTTTGGGTTTTTTTTGAAGGAGGAGGGGATGGAAAATATGCAACCTTTCACAGCAAAGTGACTGTGTCTCTGTTCCAGGTCATGGATGTTTGGAGGCAGGAATCAGTCTGGGAGATGAGATTTGCTAATTCACCCCTCTGGGCCTGGGAGCAGCTGCCACCTGCAGAAGGCTGTGCTATGAACTCTATTCCCACAAGCAAACTCTTACTCACGCAAATAGTTCCACTGCAGTCAACAGGACTATTCATGTGAGCCCAGTGTGACCCAGGGGCTGTGTTTTCCCTGTCTATTAAAGGCTACTCTGTGGCCACTCACGGGACCAAGCTCATCTGCCTCTCACACTGATGGACTGAAACCAGTGACCCTGTGCACTCCCAGTGGCCTCAGAGCATCCTTGTGCCCGGGGTACCCAACTATGGGCAGATGTTATCCTGCTGCCAGCCACACTCTCACAGCTCTTTCATAAGGCAGCCACATGGATAAGAGATGGGGATCAAGCATTCTCTTTAGAATCCGTCATAGCAGCTGGACATAAGCAAAGGCCTGGATCTGATGAACAGTCCTTAATGGGTTTTGTTGGGTTCAGTATGAACTGCACGAAGGAAAGCCTTTCTTCTGTTGTAACCAAAACCACCACATACCCAGTGAGATACATACTCTCTTTGAATATTCCTGCACTAGCACTGTTTATGTAAACTTTCTGACTTCTTACATGACCTTATGCTGTGTGCTAGATCCACTGAGGTAAGTCATGTCATTTTTCAAAGGTCTCCCCCTCACTTTGATCTGCATTTCCTATCACTGGACTTTGACTTGCCACCATATGATTTCGGATATTTTTTGCAATATACAACTTCCTAAGCCTTCAGCATTTCATTCCATTAAGAGAACAAAATGTGTGGGACAGGCAGGATTAGAAGTTAGTCATCTTTAAAACAGAGGCTGTCTTATCTCTTCAGCAGATTACACAACCTGCTATGACATCAAAGCAAATTAAGATTCCTGAAGACAAGACAGTCTCTGTTATGGGCACATTCCCCCCCATCAGCAACTGGGTGGTTCTAAGAGGACCAGCTCTCTTCCGGTTACACTGGGTGTTTCATCAAGATTGTGCTCTGCAGCAGCTTTTAAAATGATGCATTCACAAAGGGCACAGATCCATTAAACAGGCTGTGCAAAGCATCTCTCATTGTCTGGCACGGCTTCTCTGTAACGAGCCTCCCTGAACTTTATGAACTCAGTACCAGAGCACAACCTCATGGCCCCATGTGCAGCTTGACACCGAACCATCTCAGTGATTATCTGCAGAGCCCTGAGCACATCCCTCGATGGAGGATGCAACTGCAAGGGTTGGGGCCAGGTATCTTCAGCAGGGGCTGCCCAACCTGTGATGCAGTGGCTCTTCTGAGTCAAGGGAGGGACAGGATCTCTAAGCCACTGAGCACAATCCGTGCTGGTTTTGAAAGAGGCAGTCTGCAAGCACTCAGAGCTGTACTGGTCTTTCACCCCCTCCTCTGGCTCAGTCCAAACCACTGCCGCTGTCACTTCTCACATTCCCTGACCTCCATCTGGAGCAAGCACTGAGAAAGGCTGCAAAGGAGAGGCTCTTCTGAGTGCTGAACTCTGCTAAGGAGGAGAATTGTCCTATGGGAATAGAAGGAAGAGAGTCATATAAGGTAAATGGCAGTTTTCATACAAGAATGCAGGAAACCACAGGGCTCTGCACCAGCTGTCTGAATGGGGTCGTGGGGCTCAGCAGAGCCTCTTTGAAGGAAGGGCTGAATCAGTATTTGCAAGGGGTCATTCAGTTGCTGGCAGATGACAGTCAGGTCAGTGTTTCCATGTTCTACATCTCATCTCTTTGGTCTGCTACTCTCTTGCTCTGCCACTGGCTTTTCCTCTTATGCTTCCCCTTCAAGGGCTTTGTTCTGCCCCCAATACATGCCAGCCAAACTCCATTTTCTATCACAAATTCAATGCATAAGCAACCCCTTGAAGCCAAGAAAGAGGCCAGCTTCACCCCACCAGTTTGCTGCTCTCCACAGCCCCACACTTGCACAAGGCCCATGTCAGGGCTGCTGCTAGGCCCCCCCATCTTATCACTGGCATCAAAGATGAGTCAGGTTTGTGATAAGAAAGGACACCTAAAAACCAGATCCAGCCCAGATGTCAACTGAACTAGCACAGAGCAGGGGCTGGAGCAGAGACAGCAGCCTCCTTTCATTTCATTGCACGCAAGTTTTGTGCTTCTAATCAACAAGGATGGCATTTCCATTTGAAAGCCAAGAAGGTCCAAAAGCATAGGGCATGGAGGCACTTTTATCCTTAAATCCTGATACTGATTTTAGTTTCTCTTTGTGTAATACATGATCAAAGTAAATAAGATCCACCACAGCCTAGTGAGCGCATGTGTTTTGTGGGTGGTTTTGTTTTGCTTTTGTCTCTCCGCGGGAGTGAGGAGGGGAAAATAACACAAGTGGAGAAGCAATTCAAGTGCAAACCAAATGCAATGGCTCTGCCCATGATGCTGCAATTTTAATCCAAATTGTAACTGCAAGCAGATTTCTTGACAGCATGCACTGTCTGTGCCTCTAAGCCACAATGTGACACAGGGGCTTTTCCCACCTTTGACAGGAACACAATGAAAACAGGTGGATTTAACTACACTGATGATAAGGGAGGTAAATAAAGGACAACACACTTAAATACATCTTCCAGACCATCAAACTCTTGCAGCAGAAGCTGCTAAAAGACCTGCCTCTTGAAAAAGGCAGTATTTGAAGAAACACATTTTTGACTGGCCAGTCAAACTCCTGTTAACACTTGAGAGATGTAGATAGGCTGGCCTTTCGTCTGCTCCAACATGACACACACTTGTGCTCTGTTGAAAGGGCTTATCTGTCTTGTCAGCAAGGTCGCAGGAACAGGGATTGCCTCTGGGCAGACTTCACTGAGCTCTGCTCGGCTCACACTGCTCAGCCTGCAAGAAGGAATAGCTCCTATGTGGAAAAGCAGTGGTCAAGTTAGCAAAGAAAAGAGCTACTTTTCACAAGTCCAGCACCCTGTTACTAATAAAGTTTGTCAAGTAGGAAGGGTGGCTTTGGGAAACCCCAGAACAAGGTGTCAAAACATCCAGGGAAGAGAAAATTTGGGTTTTAGAGTAGAACTGCTCCTGTGCTAAGTCAGACTGGTGCAAAACAGGCTGTTTGAGCTTCCCTGGTGAAGGTCTTGTAAAGTCAAGTGTAAGCATTCACCACCACTTAGCCAGTAAGTTCTTCAAGCTTCTTTAACAAGACCATTTATTTCTTCAGTTCCTCCTATTTTAAAAAAGATGACTGCTCTCTCAAGAAAACAACCTTGAGGGCAAAAATATCTTAGTATGATCAATAAAAGGTGTTCCTTCTCCAGGGCATGTGAGGGATTACAGAAAGTCAAGTCCCTTGGCCTGATTGCTCATGCAAATCACCACCCTGTTCGGCAATTGCTTGCACACAGTGTGTGATCTGCAGTAGATGGACTGGGCAGGAGATGATATTTAAGTCTAAAATCCATGAGCCATTTATAGATTCTTTCTTTTGCCATCAACTCTTAATTCTACCTCTCCCCAATTCATTTTTATCTGACCACTAACACTGTTGTCTTTTCACTCAGACAGCCCCACACTCCTGTTTCATTTTCCAGCTGCCTTTGCTATTTTCCCTCATGTCCAATTGAACATTAAATGGTTTGACAGGCAGAACACATACTGACCCAACCACTTATTCCCAATCAATATTCACGTGGAATTCCTGTTAACAAGCAGGAGTTATGCACACACACGGAAGGGAGGGTGGCCTCTCAAGTGATCACTTCATCTGAAGGTGTGACAGATCATTTTCTCATCTACCTTAACCAGCAATCACATTTTCCACGCTGCACACCCCCAGCAGGGCTGGTTTTGCAAGACAATCACTTCTGACATGATCTCTATTGTTCACCTCTGCAATTAATTGGGGAATTTGACATGGGTTAAAAATAACAGAAAATCCAGCACATAGCTGGCTTTTATTCAGTTAGAAATGAGCTTTCTATAGACTGTTTTGCTAATCTCTTCCAACCTGCACATGGCAGGATTACATTCAAGTGAGCATTTTCTTCACCCTACACAATTCCTAATGGTGCCACTGTTTTATGCCACCCAACTTAAACCCCACAATTCTTCCCCCACCCCTGTTTGTACTCCTCTCTGGCCATCTATTTGATGCTCTGAGCAAGCACCACTGTCTACAGCCAGGAAAACTGACAGTGAGGAATAACTGGTCAATCTCAGTAGGGAAGCAGGAACACATGCTGAGAGCTTCCTGATTTTCTGCAATTTTGTTAAAAAACTGAACTGGCCAAGCTTTCAGAGAGGAAAATGGGTAGAGAATTTTATGCCGAAATATTTTAACTTGCTTTTACTGTAGTTTCAACTTCACTTTTACTCACCTCTGAGCAAACAACTGCCAATACCAGCAGTTTTTAGACAGGAAACTCCAATATGCTAAAAAAATTTTCAACTCAGCAAGCTATTTATATTTGAAATCTGCTTGATCAGTGAAGACTAACAAAGGAATTGCTTTTGTAGATGTGGGCTTTATTTGCCATATGCCATTAAATGAGACAGTCAATCTACCACAGATAATAATAGTAGCAAGTTTGGGCTATTCTAAGGCTCAAATTTGAAGCTATTTTTCATACTGACCTTAACAAAAGATCATGGCTGCAAATGACCCTAACAACTGATGTAGGCTTGATCTGCAAAGGGACAGAACTTGGAAACCACCTTGTGCATTGTACATAAAATATGCACCTGCCCTTGGAGATGCTTTACCTCCAGGAGTTCCATCTGCCCTGAGGCAGATCCTCTCCAGATCGGAGGAAGCAGATCCGCCAAAAGGGGAATTTACTTTGGGGTGTAATGAATATGTGGGTAATGCACAAAAAGATCCTCTTCCAGTATTCCAACTCCCAGCCCTGTGTTCTGTCCCACAAGACCACTCGTGTCCTCTCCTTCCTTGAGGCGTACACTAACCCAGCATGGCCTGCTAAGCAGCACACAGATGCCAGAGCAGACCTGGCCCAGCTCAAAGCAATTCTCTGCTCACAGAAGAAGCTGCCACAGCTGCACAAAATGCTTATCCTTGTTATTAAGTACAAAATAGAGTAGCCTCCAGGGGTAACTGGTATTTCATGAGCTGACACCAACTTTCACTATCTTTATCCTCTGGCCAAGTTTTACGCTCCACTGTATGTGCCCAGATTACTTTCTGATGCTCTTTTGTTGAGTCTGATAACTGTGCGCTTTACTGCTGTTGCTTTTCTAGAAGAAATGATTACTCATTTCCCTGGAATAGCCTCAGATCCTTTGCCATTTCCATGCGCTCATGTTATATCTAAAAGCTCAAAGAGGACATGCAAATGATTAGAACACTTCCAACAGCCCAAAAGAGAAGTCAAAACAGCATCTCTTCTGGTGCTTGGGAGCACATGATTAATGAGAGTTTCCTCCACCGGGAAAGGCTCCTGCAGTCTTTGGCCTCAAAAACTTGCAGACTTTACACACCAGAGCCTTAATATGAACTCTGCGCAAAACAAACTTAAGAGGTGGGTTTCAGAATATCTTATGCCTGTACATTGCTGCACACTGAACAGCCCTGACTGTCAGCATTCTTTTAATTTCCCCTTTCCATATTAATACATTTCACATTCAAACCCAGAAGCTCAGTAGTGTGGACCAAACTCTCAGAAAGCAGCTGTCTCCATCTTCTGAGGGGAATTGCCTAAGCAAACACTGGAGGATTGGCCCCTGCAGACATTACACCTCGTAGGTGATGCAAGCAGGGGTTGGGGGTGAATCTGCTCCCACTTATGTATCTACAAATGCCTACACCACTTTGCCTTAGTTCCCAGAGAAAGTTTTCTTTGGGCCAATAGCTAGGAAGAGTGGAAGGCAGCGTGGTTTTCTGAGCTGCCCAAGGCACGTCCTGCACACAAGCAGAGCCTGCTGACTTCAACCAGACCCCGTGCACGGCTGCGTCTGAGTCATCTGGATTTTGTGCTTATGAGCACAAAACCTCTTGCTGCGACCCAGATGGAATTAACAGAGTAGTCTCCTTATTTCTAATTGTTAGATCATCCCTTTTTAACTCCAGCAAAGATGACTTGCAGATTAAACCCCTTGGGGGTCAAGGCAGTTGTTCTGTTTGTACAGCAATTAGCACAGCAGGATCCCAGGCCACAAATGGCCTCCAAGGCTACGTCTGTACTATCGTGTTAGCTCAAACCTCATTCTTCCTGTAAGCCAAACTTCCCAGCTCTCAATACCGCCTACACACAGGTTTTTACTCTGGCCTAGCCAGGATCATGAATTGAGCTCACACCTCGTGTAGAGACCAGCTCAGGCTTGAGCTGCGCTCTACGAACACAGATGCAGCAGGTTTGAGCTCTTCCCTCTAACAGGGGTCACCCTGGGAGGCTGCCACAGACAGAACTGCAGCTGCACTTCTGATGCTCAAACAAGTCTGCACCATCTTAATGTGAAAAGCAAAGATGAAGTGAAGTCACAGATCTCAACCCCACCACCCCAGCTCCGAGGACACCTTGCAGAAAGCTTTCTGCAAGAATTTGTGAGATCCCACTCAGAGCAGCAGAGCACAGACTGCTTGCATTGTTTCAGCTCACAAAGCAAGACACCTTTGTCTTGGGTGAAAGCAGAACAGCAGCTCAAAGAATCTAATGAACCTGGGTTTTCAGAAAAAGTCTCTGCAAACTCCATCTGACAACTCAAGTGAAGCAGTGCAAACAGCACTAAAATCACAGCTGCTTTCCCAAGCCTTCACGTGAAAGAATGAGGTAACAGCTCAATAGTGTGATCCTCATTCTGCCACGTTAGGGACCTCCAAGACCAGCTGACTTTAATCTAGTACAAAGGTCTAATGAGTGTCAAAGAAAATCCAAGTTAGACAAGAAACAAGGGTCACAATCTCAACAATGTGGCTAATTTAACCAGAATTATAATGAAATCACTAAAGAGGAAAAGCTCTACAAGAAACCATACAAGTCAAATGGAAGAGACTGGCTGAAGTCTTTGACCTGTCTTACCAAACATTCAGCTGGAATAGCAGAGAATACTCTCCTTTCCATGGATCATACTGCCCCAACCAGCATCTGAGCTCATCAGCCCTTTTTCAAGCAGTCCTAGCATGTTCCCTGCCACTCCCAGTTTCCAATTCTCCATGTATTTAGTTTTCAAATTTTACATGATATATTTTGCCTGGGGCACAGTAGATCACTTACCCTTCTCCTATTAGCTCTCTGTTTAATTACAGTTTAATGTGAATTGATCTTTACATTAATGAGTCTGTAAAGAAGATTGATTTTCTTCAAGAGACTTTTCTGCTCAGTTTGGCAGCAGAGTAGTCCTATTGATTTCGCTTTCCCCAGTAAATACACTGCAGTGTCACTGCATCTTCTTGTGAATCAGCTAATCCTATTTCACACTCTTTTTGCTCCAAAAATCCCTATTCTGAGTTCCTTGTCATCTGTGCTTACTGAGAGCAAGACGATGGGGCCAAAGCATCTCAAACAGCTCTGCCTGTTGCTAACACACAGCTGACTGCTGTGGGTCACTGTCCCCTTTGTTCCTAAATGGCTGGGGGCTTAAAAGACTTACAGTGAAAGAAATGAAAGTTATTTTTAAGTGTTTAATCTGTTAACTTCCTTAATTCCCAGCCAGCTAAGGATGTGGCAGAGTGTGCTCTGTTCACCACGCTTGCTCCAGAGGTCTGGTTAGCACTCTCCACTGAGCCCTACAGCTGCCCAACAGCCTGTGCTGGCGTGCCTGTGTCAGAGGATGCTGACCGAATCAGGCTTGGAGCCAGGGCAGAGGACAAGGATCCACCTCCTTCATCCTGTCCAAACTCCCCAGAACCCCTCCAGGATGCATTTACACACATGCACGTAAGATGCAGCAGTGAGGACAGGCCCAAGAGTAAGGTCTGAGCTTGTGCCTGCTTGGGGGTTTGTAGGAAACCCATAATAACAGAGCAGTGCAGGGCTGATTGCAGCTCCTTTAACCTGGCAAGCCTAGGAGCCCTTCCATACAAGTTAGTGAGGAAGCTGGATATAAACAGACTAAGTTCTGCAAATAAGTGGTTTCTTCCATCATCCCTTTCCCCACCAGATCAGGTAACAGGGTCTTCTCGAGAGCCTTCAGAGTTAACACACTGTAGCTGCACTGGGATGGGAAATCCTCAGCCAAGGGCATGTCAGTGAAAACATCCTGCCATCAACTCCCAAATGTCCAAGTCTAGGAACTGTAACTAAATTACAAATGCTGTGGGAATTTCAGGCAAGGTTCTCCTCTCAGCTATTCGATGTAATTTCGGAACGAATCCAGATTCAGTCTCTCCCCTTCCCAGCTGAATTTCCTGGCTTTTGTTTGCACTCACAGATGTTTGCATTTAATGTCTGTCTTTATTTGGTAACCCGTACATAGATTATTTTTCCCTTCTGTTCTATTAAAAGCCTTATCAAGTCCCTTATGTTTGCTCTCGCTGAAATGAACAACTTTGGCAATATTTTCAACATGCAAGGCAAACAAACTGATTCTTCGAGGAATAACTAAACTGAACCAAACTTCATGGCAGTATATTAGGACAAAGCATTTTTGTTACATGTTATGTCTGCGTCCATCTGCAGCCTGGGACATCCAAAGGCTTGCAGAAAGCTTTGAGAATTCTCCCTTCAACAGATTCCCACGTGCTTACATACACACTTAACTGGCCTGTGGTCCTCACAGATGTGGGGTCAGGCAAGTTTTGGGTGATGGAGACAGGTATGGAAAACCCAAAAGCAGGGAATGCAAAGTGAAGCTCATTAAAAAATAAAACAAAACAAAACAAAACAAAACAAAACCCCAACAACAACAACAAAAAAAACCCAAACAAAACTTTATGCGAATTTTGAGTTTGGCAGTACGGCAGATTTCTTTCTCCCATCCCCAAAAGGAGAAAAAGTGTCTTCTCCTGTTTAGGAAGAGTAGGAGATGAAGTAACTTATTCAGAAGGGCTGTTGTGAGTGACAAATATACAACCCTTGCTTTTATAATACATTAACAGTCCGTTGGAAATACTTAACCACATGCTATATACAAAACCTACTTCAGAGGTTTGTGAGGTAAACACACTTCACACATTTCTAAACACTGAAAAAAAAAGGAAATGTATTTATTTTTCTTTAGCAGTAAGAATACACTGTAACACTATACACTTAAACATAAACCAGTTTCTCAGTATACAAGTCTTCATTATGAGTCTTCACCCTGGATTTGGTTTGGCAGCCTCCCCAATTATTACTTCACAGATTGGAAGGCCAGAAGAAACCAGTATGATCATGTAATCTGATTCCTTACATCACACAAGGCTAAATAACTTTACCCACCAATTTGCCTATCAAGCCCATTAACCTAGGGTTGAACTAAAGGACCATCTTTTAGGAAGCCAACCAATTGATTAAAGACTCCCAAAGACAGAGAAAGCTTCACTTCCTCAGCAAATCATTCCAATGTGAGTCAGCAACATTGATTGAAGCAGGTACTTTAAAACATCTTTCAAGTTATTTTTATCTCTGATAAAAATTAAAAGGAAATGCAAGGGGGGGAAAAAAGTGACATTCTCCAATACAAGCTAAACAAAGAGACCCTTCTTGCAGAAGTATGACAGCAGCATTACAAATCCCACTATCAGAGTTATTTATGTGTAGCAGCTGAGGAGAGCAATTCAGATTTCTGGAAAGTGATACTAAGCAGGTCTGTTTGGAATACTGTCCTTTTATCATTTGGCTTTGTACCTTCTCCTTCCTTCTGCACCACTGAAACTTCAGAGGAGCTGTAAATCTACTGCCTTGCACCAGTCATTATTCCTCCTTTCCAAAATGCTTATTTCATTTCAGGAATAAAAAACCCAAAGCTCCAGCAATTTGGTTCTTTGCCAACGGCTAAATTAATAGCAAAAATAACAACAGGGGCTTGTGGAACTCAAAGCATTTATAGACTTCATGAGAAAGAGAAGCTGATCTGGGGGGCCTAAAACTATATCCCTGCATGGCAAATTCTATGCAAGCTTTCCATCCATAAATCAGATTTCTGGAGCTCTTTTTCAAACCCTGATGCACAGGACAAATGTGGCAGCGTGGTAAGTCGACAGATCAAGGCTGCCTCAGAGTAAGTCAGAGCCTTTTGAGTGAAAGAGGCCAATCAGCTGGTGGTGTGGTCACAGGCATTTTCCACCACAAGAAGTACCAAACCCCTGGAAAATACGGATACCTGCCTGCAGGTGTACTGCAAGGCCATGCAGGCTGGAAGCCACCACTTGAACTGCTCTAGCACTTTGCTGGAGTTCCTATTAGCTATAAACACTTCCCAGGAGCCTGGGAGGTATCATGCATACCTCAGCAAAATTCCTTCTCCGTGCGCATTACAGGCAGACACATGCAAAAATAATTTTAGAAATCCACACTCTTTAGGTACTAAATAGTTTGATATTTTAGTACTTTATTCCCTTCAGCAGCACCATCAACGCAAGATCCTCGGTGGCAGGTACACGAGGGCTCTCAGGTGTCTAATGCTTCTGTGGTCATCTGAACTACCAAAGTTAGGAACTTCAAACCTTCTGCAGATCATGCTTTACAATCACTGCTCTCTCAAAAGAAAGTGTTAAAAAGAAGTTGAAAGAGACCATAAAAACAGGTCCGGAATGTGCTCCCTACAAGATTAAGATATGAATAGTCTCTGGCTTTAAGAGGAAAGAAGAAATGATCAGAACAGGGCCAGGGAAAAAAAAAAGAACAATAAAGAAAAGGTAAAGTTTAATAGCGCAAGTATGACCTAATGGTTGAAACCCAAAGGCAGATAAGAAAAAAGAAGTTTTATTCAACCTGTTGAATTTACTGACAGAAGTTACCACTGACCACAAGCACCTCACACAGATCACACTGCTCCAGATGATGTTTCTTAATTAAGGTGCCAACAAACCAAAAAACTAAATCTAGAGTCATCAGGAATGAGTGTGACACACAAGAACTCTGAGAGGCAGCTAAACCCACCCCACAGAGAGCCCAGAGCCGAGGAGCTGGCAGTGACTTACAGGTGGAGGGAGCGGACGCTGGAAGCAGCGGATCCCAGGGAGGGAATGGCAGTCAGCTCGTTGTGGTCCAGTCGCCTGCAAGAAACAGAAATTCAGGGTTGAAGCCAAGCAGCCTGTGCCCAAGCATCCAGGAGCAGGGGAGGGCTGGCACTGACATTGGGGCAAGGGCCTCCATCTCAAGGGGTTTGCCTGGACCTCTGCTGGCCACGCCTTACTCTTTCTCTTTAATACATGAGAGCCACCATCACTGGTTCCACCGTACTGCCTTTACAAGAGCAAGGCTTCTTTTCCCCCCTGCCACCCACTCCCTAAAGTGCCAGGGACGAAAGCATTGTGCCACAGCCCTCCACTAGCCTGTGTTTCCAGAGTCATGATGGCGTCAGGCCTGAGACAGGAGATTTTTGCACCTAAGGCCAGAGTCAAGCCTGGGACAGGAGATTTTTGCACCTAAGACCGTGGGTCCCATAGCCTCAGGACAGGAATTTAAGCCCTTCCCCAAGCAGCAGCCCCTGCTCACCCTCTCCACACCAGGTGAGGGCCTGGGGGCACAAGCGAGTGGCATCCTCTCCACACCAGGACCAGCTCTGGCAATCCCAGAGGGATTTCCCCACAAAGCCAGCAGCACACAGTGCTGAGCACAGGAATGTCACCAGACACGGCCCTGCTCCAGTGAGCCCCCGGGTGAGAGGAACCGCAGGCCGCCTGCTCCTGCAGCCACCAGCACAGAAATGTCCCCTGCAAGGGCCTAATGCTTGAAGTGTTTTCCTGACTGAAAACAGATCCTTGCCATGTGACTGCCTCTTCCTTGGTTTAAAGAGCCCTTGTTTGTACGGTGAATTAGTCAATTAATTACTGTAACAGTCGCTCGTCTGGCTGCTTGAGAATTACCTAATTTCTCAGCCTTCTTGCCCGCTCTCCCCTCACGCCGCTCGCTGCAGTGATCCCAGCCCAGCCCTGGCCAGGCTCCCCAGGACCCCCAAACCACCTCTGATCCCACTGCTCCTGCTCGAGGCAGAGCCTGGCTGGGTCACTGCTGGCCTTCCAAGTGCTTCCCTTCTGCAGGGAATCCTGAAAAGATCACAATTTGGATGCAAAGCACAGCATCCCAGAGCTGCACAGCTGAGGTGTGCTAAGCCACAGGCATGAGTAGGGGCAATCCTAAATTATGTTGGGTTTTATTTCCCTCTTCTTTCCTTTAACACTATTTTTGGCAGGTGGGAGAGGGCAGTGGCACATTCATCCCAGAACTTCCCTTCTGGCTCCTCTGAGAGGAGGCAAGATATTTGATTTCACAAGGAGTTCCAAGCACTGGTGGGATAAAAGCTTTCCTCTGCCTCTGACATTATACCCATGCCTTAAAATGTAAGGGAAAAAAGCCAGATGCATTGCAATTCAGCAAGGAGTTCCACTCTGCAACTAAAAGCTCACTGTTGCTCATATTACAACATGGTCTAGAGCTTCCAAAGGTACAGAGCAAGCTGGAAATAGCATTAAAATGCTTATTTGTGGCATGTTTTCGTTAACATCTAACTGAGCATGTTCTGGAGAAGAAGGAGCCTGGGTCAGCTCTGGTTAAGCAGCTCCGACACCAACCAGCATCTAACAACTGGTCAAGCCCTCCTCTGACATAAGTGTGATATTCATATATCAGCCTCCTGTCATGTCAGGAGTCAGTCAGAAGTGGTTCTCCCACCTCATTTTCTCTCTTGGCTCACAGGCACCACTTGCTGACACAGAGGAGACAGCCAAGCTCTCTATTGGCCTGGGATTTCCCACTCATCTTCCCTTTTTCCCCATGTAAAGGAATTGAAAAAGAGAGGGGGAAAAAAACCCCTCAAAACAGAACAGCCAGGCTCAACAACTTTAAACTTTCAGTCTCCTTTCTCTTCCCCAGCCCTCACCTTTGACGACACAAACCTGCTGCCTCTGGATGCTGAGGCAGAGGAGGAGGGGGGGCCACCCATATAAAATATTTACAGTCCAGTTGCCAGGCTGGTGTCAAGCTGAAATGGAGCCTGCTCAAAAATAGCACAGCTCTCCAGAGCTTTCAGTGAAAGGCACTTTAGAAAATAAAAGGTGAGTTGTTTGGAGAGGAATTTTAGCGTGGTTACTGCTTTCTTTGCTACCAATGAGCTTGGAAAGCCTGAGAGCCATGAAACCATCAGTTCCGTGGATACCGTGATCCATATGACCTGGGGAAACCCCAGAGAGGACCACAGGGCCTACCCCACAGCAGCACCCTCCATCCATCCTTCCAACCAAGGCACAAGAACGGATGGACCCCAGGGGATTGTCATTAGATGAAGCTACCAAAGGGAATGAGAGAAAGATCAAGTGTCCTGAAGGAAAGTAATGTCCCAGTCCAGCCCCCAGCCTGAGCCTCCACCACTTATTTCAGAGCAAGTGGGGTCACAGGGTTTTGCATCACTTTCAGCTACTAAATTTCATCCTACAACGACTTAAAACTTTTAAAAAAAGCTTCTCATGAAGGCCACCAAAACAAACCACATAAACAACTGCCTAAACTCAGGGAAAGAGAAAAGTGTAGGGTAAATTCTGCTATTACTTTATCACAATCCCAGTAAAGCAAAACAGAGCATCGAAGATTAAGGTATGAAGTTTAAATCTTTTGGTCTGCAGATATTTTCTTCAAATCAAGGGAAAACAAAATGTTTTCAAAATATACCACATTCACTATTCACGTGGAGAAACACACACAGAGTTTTAAGCCTTGTGAAATGCTCAGGAACCACAGGCAGCACGTTTGAAGCATCATGGGAGGTTTCAGGTCTTATCAATGCATCTATTATTTGGGGCAATCTCTTTCCCTGAGGGTGCCTTGGTTTGCCCAGCACAGCATGCACAGAGAAACTGAATGCTCTCGAGACATGCCACAGCATGATGCTTATTTCATGAATGTTTGTAAAGTGCTTAAAAAAAGCCCTCAGAAAGAAGATGCTCTGGCAATATAGATGTGGTTCTCCTTGTGAAATGAAGTTTATTTCAGTGGTCTGTGGTTTAGCTCTTATTCAAAAGCAACCAAGATTAGTAGATAGGGCTTTTAATAGAGCTTCTCCCTCACACTTCCCAGAGCCTGCCTTCCAGGCTGTGCTCCAGACCTCTGCCTCCCTTCCAGTCTCCCATTTCTGACTGCTCCCTTTTCCTCCTACTCACTCTTCTGCTCTCTCCCTATTCCCTAACGCTGTCTTTCTGACACAGCAAGCAGCTCTTATCTGCCCATGACTTGGTGGGCTGCATTACTCATCTCCCCCGAAACCCTGACACCTTTTTATAGCGTTTCACTGTTCAGTGCAGGGCTTGTCCTGCTCTACACACATGCAGCACTTTGCTCAAGGGAATTCCCTGCCTGGGGAATCAGAAGCCACACACATTTCCCACCCCATGCTCCCTGAAGTCACACGCCTTCAGGCACTTCCATGAATAAAAGCTATTGCTAAGCCACAGTCATGTTAGGATAATTCTAAAGTCCCACGGGATCAGGGCTGCAATTCTTTTCTTTAAGCACAGAGCAATTTAAGGCTTTCCACAGTTTAAAGAGAAGTTGAGGAAACAGACCCTACAGGCAGTGTTCCACTGACCCACACCACTTTCTCTCTGAAGATCGTGAAGAGCTGATTTCAGAGCACTGCAGTCACTTCTGATATATCTTCCTCACTTAATCATGATCCCCAGCAAGTCCTTACTATTCATGTAAGCAGAGGAGCCAGCAGCAATCAGGCCAGGGGAGAGATGCTACAGTAATCCCCATAGTCCAATCCAGCAGGCATCAGTCAGGGAGAATTCCACTTTCTGCCTATTTAAGAATCACAGGATCTGGCCCCTCCATGAGTCCCAGAGCCAACACTTAATGAAAACAGACAGAGGACAAGAGAAAATGCTTGATAGAGCACAGTATTGTTTCTGAAAGGAAATGTTTTTTCAGTTTCCCAAGAGGCATCAGTAGCTCTCCAAACAGAGCCCAAACCTCAAGTATGCCAGCGATTCACCAGGCAAACACGAGCTCATTACCTCAGCCCACCGCCTGCAATTCCAGTCACTTTCATTTTTCAAACCCCAAAATTGGAGCTTCAGGAATCCCTCTGAAGGGCTGACAATGCAGTCCCTCTCTGAGTGAAACTGCTGAGCCTTCACAGAGATCAGGAGCTTGGAGAACCTGCAGTTCCCTGAAATAGGTTTCTTTTACCAGCAAGGAGGGCCTGGCACAGCCACTCAGATCTTCACCAGCTCCTCTTTTCCCCAGCAGAGCAGAAGACAGCTCTGCTGGTTTAGCCTCTCCTAGCAAGACTTCCAACAGAATTTGTTCTGGTTCCAAAAGGGGCACAAATGTCTGAGAGAGGAGGAGACACAGTTAAGTGCTTTGTTATCCACTACACTACACCTTTGTTTCCTGGGAGATTTGGGCTAGGTTGGCATCAGGTATCACAATCCAGGCTGTTCTGCCTTGCTTCAGGATTATGCTTTCAGCAAGGAGCTTTGTGTGTATGTTCAGGTGTGCTGAACTGCTCCCTCTGAGCATTGCACAACACCGAGGGAGGCAAACTCCAATGATTTCCAATAACAGCTCTGCTGTTTTAATTGGGATGTTGTGTTCTGCTAATTGATTCGTTTAAAAAAAGCAGTGCAGGTACAATATGGAGGGAAAAAACCTCCACACCAAGTCAGACCTGCTCGTTCAACTCAGCTAAAGGAAGGTACTGTCTTAGGAAACGAGATACAATTTCCTCCTGGCCCAGAAGCAGCCCAGGCAAAATACAATTAAAACCTTTGAAGGAATACTTACACTTCCTGCAGGTTCGACAGCTCTGCAAAGGCAGAAGGATCAATCTCTGTCAACTTGTTGTAGCTCAGGTTTCTGTTAAAATAAAAGACAGTGGGATCAGCAAACTGCAGACACCCTGCTCAGAAAAACAGAGTCATCTTAATTATTCTGGATTGCACTGGGAGGGTTTGGGTTTTGGTTTTTTTTAAAAGAGAACTTAAACGGGAGAGCAGCACTTTTCTGCTGAATACATGAGGGAGTTTAGTTCCATGACAAAAATGTTATCTAGCTCTCCCCAAGCTTCTTCCTCTTTTGCATTAGATTAGTGTGGTTTTAATTTGTCTTCATATTACACAATTACATTTATTATTCTACTATTGGTTATTCACAACCACAAAACTAATCATAGATGAATAGGATATTTCCTGACAAATTAAAGTCTGAACTGAAACAATCAACAAACCTTCCACTAAATATTTTATAGCTATATTCACATGGAGTATTTTTTTATACCATTGTGTGTTACAAACGAAATACACATATATAGATATGTACACTTACTATGTGTAAACATAAAATATATTCTACATTTTCTAACAAGATGATATAATTAGTATATCACTAAATGGTTTTTTTAATCAGTGAATACAGCTTGCAAGCCACACAGTAGTACACACTTTTGGTCCTCAACAACCCCAGCCAACACTTTCCAACTATCCAACAGCCTAAATCTAAATCTAAATCATATTCTAGCACTGATGGATGACAAGTGGGTTGTGCTGCATTATCTGAAAGCAGCTTGGTGGGAGGGCAGACCTGCCTCACAGGACACCCCTGACTGGAAACACATCCAGAGCTCAACCTGCTTCAGGAAGGAACACACTGCAAGGATTACTGGGGACAGCAAACGGGTAAAATAATGCAAATTAAGTGCCAGCTCCAGAAACCACAGGCAAGAGCTTTGCCATGCTCTGCTGTAGCATCATACAGTGTAACAGCAGAGTCTTCCCTCTGAGATATGCACTCTCAGCACACCACACAGGACAGGTCAAACCTGCAGCTACGGACTGACCAGGAGAACACAGATGAATTAACGCTAAGTGACTAATGGTGCAGAAAGTAACAAGTGCTTTAATTATCATTCTGTGTGCAGTGCTGGCATATTTCTGTTGGTGTGTAATCTAAAGAGGGAGGAGGCAAATTGATGGGTGGTAGCAGAAAAGCAACCACAGTAAATTGTAAGGAAATTGTGAGGGGGACTTCTTTAATTTTACTTTGCTCCACACCCTGCTCTAGGATATTACCCTGGGTAAAATTCAACCCTCCTGCCTCCTCTGCAGTGAGGTTACACCCTCTTACTGCACCTCTGAACACAACCCAAAAGATTCATGGCCTGATTTTAGATAAGCCCTCAAACATTGAGCTGCTTATTCAAACCACCAAGCCAGTCTGACTAGAAAACTGGCCAATCTTCCCCAGTTTGGGTTTTCCTTTGCTTCAAAACTGTGCCCACAGAAAGCAAGTGAGTCTGGAACCCAAACAGGTAAACAGGACCTAAGTCACCAAGGCACCTACTGAACTTTTACCCATGCTCCACGACCCAAGAGCTGAGGCACACACAGAGAAAAGGCAGCTGCCAGAAGAGCATTGATGGAAAATGCCTCTTGAAATGCTCACACTTACACACTGCACTCTGTGGCAAAGCACAGAGAAATCCAGGCTCACGGCAGCCTTACAAATACCCAGACTTGAAAGACTACAAAGCTTACCAACTCTGCATGATTAGCAGGAAGTGATAAACACCTCTTTCAAGCTAAAAAGCAGATATTGATCACCTGCCCTCTTGTAATGCATTTATGGGAAGTCCTCAAAGCATTCCCCTGCACGAGGGAATCATTTGATGGCTCTCACATCACACCATTCCCCATCATTTCAGAGCAGCCAGCTCTGAAGGCAGCTCCTTGCATCTTGCCCAAAATGTTCAATTTTTTGCCAATACCTGCTGTGGAAGAATGCTCTACAAATCAGCAGCACAGGCTGGCTCTTAACAGAGCCTAGAACTGAAGCTATACCGGAGTGTAAAACCTAACCAAGCATCTCAGTTTAAAATATGCTGTCCTGTAAGCCCCTACTGTCTTTTAAAACACTCAAGAGACCTTTAAATCAATACCAGCCTACAGCAGATATCCATTTCACTATGAACTCAAAGGCATTTATCTAAATAAAAGTCAAACTGCAGTTTAAACTCGGAGTGTGTTTGAAAGCCAAGTCCATATTCATAGCACAATTACGAATTAAAGTGCAATTTGCCCACAGATTACATTACTACTTCTTTTTTTTTGTAAACCACACAGTAAGATCAGGTTGGAGCTTGTCCCTGCTTGATCTAGAGGCAAAAAGAGAAAATACAACAGGTAACATCCTACAGGCTCAGCACAGCAAAGCCGACACAGAAATGCGAGTGACAAACTGTAAGGGGGAAATGCAGCCAGACATGACCGTGCATGAATCCATCTGTTTCCATGTATTTCTATGCCTTCTACTGCAGCCAACCTCTACATTTTTTAAGGTAATGTATTTCTCCTCAACACATTCCTCTGCAATAGGCTAAGAGGCTATTTTATGAAGCAAGAAACAAGAACACATGCACCAAAACTGATCATCCCTACACTTGCCAGAGGGATCAGATCCCTGGCTTACCCTGTGCCCAGGCACTGAGTGATGCTGACATGAACCCCTGAAGTTCACAAGCGAAAAAACAAAGATCTTCATAAATTAAAGGATTTCACGGCCACAGTTTAACATCACCCAAAGGAACTTTCTGATTATTGTTGCTGCCATTCAGGACATTTGAACATCAAAGTCACTGCACAAGTAGCTGGCTTTTCAGATAGCACAGTCAGATTTTCCTGCTCCAGCAACAGAAAGACTTTCCAATAATTGCTGCAGAGATGCAGGTGAACTCCATCTTCTTGCATGCTAAAGTCTTCAGTTCTCCTGACACTACTCACTCTAACCACCAAGTATCCTCAATAAATGTACAATACACTGTTCAAAAATCAGTGGGGAAATGAAAGCTAGAAATATAGTCCATACAAAATAAACAGGAGACTTGAAATTACATACATATGCCAAAATAAAGTTTACTGAGTTTCCGACACTAGCTGTATTTTAACTTATATTAAAATACCCAAGAATTTCTAGCCTGAAGCATTAGCAATCAAAGGATGTGTTTCCCAGAACTCTGATCCCCTAACTAGGCAGTATTTGGCATGCCAGTCACAGCATTGAAGTGAGAGGAAGAATTAACGTGCTCCAATAGATAGATCATTGGGACTGGGAGTCAGGAAACCTCCGTCTATTCCTGGCTCTCTTAATCTCCTGCTGTGTGACCGGGTCATGTCACATCACCTCTCCAGAGCTTTTGTTTCCACAGCCACCCTTTGTCTGTCTTGTCTATTTAGACTGTAAATAAAATTGAGGTAGGTATTGTCTTGGTTTGCCCGATGCTGATGAAATGAGGCCTCAATCTTGGTTGGGCTCCAGTAATGCAAATAAAGAAGGGAACTCAAAACTTGAGGTCATGGGTGCACACGATGCTCTCCCACCCCTAAGTGTGGGTCCCAAATGTCCAGCAGTGAACGAAGCACTGCAGGGGCTTTAATGTCCCCACCAGTCTGGACTCTCTGAGCTGAGCAGAGCAGCAGTGCAGGCTGGCTGGAGATGCCAAGCCTGGGGGCACAGCTGTCCCCCCAGTGAAAGCTGTCACAGTTACTGTTCCTCTGCAGCACAGAATGCATTCCTTCTCGAGGAGCCCCTTGGGATGATGCCACACAGTTGCCCAATGATCACGGAACAAATGTTTCTGCCATTAAGTTTCCAAAATGTCTTCCTCAAAGAAAGAGAGCCATCAACTCCCAACATCAAAACCCTGCCCTTTCCCAAATCAGCACTTGCCCCACCATCTGAGCTCTCTCTCATCCTGGGCATCTCTTCAAAGCCACAGTTTATAAAGCATCACCTAGAGTGTTTTATGCCAGTTCCAAGAGCCCATGTCTTTGGTGCATGTTCTGCCCATTTCCTGGCACCTACACGTGAGGTTAGCTGAGCCCAAACGTGGGACTGCCCACAAACTGCCCAGTGCCCTGGGTCTGCATCTCTGCGTGGGTACATGTTTCTGTTCAATTACTCATGGAAGGATATTTTGATCCCTCCAAGGCAACTGTGGAAAGAAAACAGAATTCAATTAATATAAATTCAGGACAAGAGCCTGGGCTGTGACTTCAGGGAAGCATCCTACGAAGGTTAGAATTTACAGCTGGCAGAGGAGAAAGAGCAGAACCACCAGAGTGACCCCTAATATTCAGATTGTTTTTTCATATCAGCTTCTATTGAACAGGGAAAGTTGGTGGATGTTTTTAAACTTTATTCGGACTTGCTGGCATGAGAAGTGCTCTGCATATTATTTATCCATTACACACTTTAAGTCTTCCTTGTATTGGCTAATCCAACAAAGTAGGGTTTTCCCCTCCTGTCACTAAGATGCCCATGATCAGGAACTGAGAGCCTGTTAAATCAATATGGGAAGGGCCCTGTTCTGTCTTTTCCAATCTCTAAATAAGAAAGCAGCGTTTGCCTTCAGCTGGCATTGTCAAAGTGGCACTGTGGATCACTGAACACTGCAGAGATTGAAATGAAAGTCTTGTTAAATAACCAGGTATGTTCAAACTACCTCCCGAAAGAAATAATGCTGCCACAGAAAGAGTCCTCTTTGCCAGTGAGGAGGGATCAGTCAGTTCTTTGACCTGTGAGAAGCCAACCCTGCACCCTTGGGCAAGGTGCAGGGTAGACCAGGAGTTCATGTACAAGTTTGGGCTCTGCTTTGAGACCTTGACCAGTGCAGAGAAAAGCCACCTCTCTGCTGAAAACAGAGGTGCCTGTCTGGCTCGCCCGACAAAGGTTGGCTCCCGCAATGGCTCCCTCCTGGTCTCTGCTCACCATGATGATGGCTCAATTCTGTTCAGCAAGGTGAAGGTTTCCAACCCTTACATCAAAACCATTTATCTGTCAGTGCAGAAGATTATGTCAAAAGTGTTTCTGCACCTTTTGATGACAGGCATTGGAGAAAAGGAGGATGGCTTGAAATTCTGTCACTGCCAACTGTGGCTTTCATTAAACACTTTGTCAACCGTTGTCATAACACAACTTCTCATTGCTCCTGCACAAAAGGGAGCCGAGGGCCCAGAACAATTGAGCCCTGCAGTAGAAATTCCTCTGGCTCATCTGTCGAAAGATAGCTGCCTAGTCTGCAGCTTACTGAATAGGCACCATCCTCTTCCCACATGTTTGTAGATGGCTTTACAGCGATGGAATGGAGGCCTCATGCACACTTGAGTGGGTATGAAAAGCATGGCTGCAGCTGAATTAGCTTGGGGATGGGGGCCAGGGGAGCAAGAGAGGGAGCGCACTGCCCCTGCTAAAAGTGTACAGCTGTGCAGGAAGAAAGCACACTCAAATGTCTCTTTTAAACAAGCTTGTGAGGTGCCAGAGAGATGGCAGAGTCCTCGTAAGCAGTGACAAGTCAGCATTAACACTGAAGCACAAAACCATCAAAGAGACTGCATGGATTCAGGTGTTTGTATGAACCGTCAGGACAAGAAGAAGTAGCTTTAGTCATTTTTGATTCCTGTGCACAGGACAGGTCCAAATTCTACTCCCAGGAGGCAAGAGAAGCCAAACAGCTACTGCAGCCTCTTCTCATCAGACCTGTGCTCCAGTCCCTTCCCCACCTCCACTGCCCTTCTCTGGACATGCTCCAGCACCTCAGTTTGTGTCCTGCAGTGAGGGGCACAGAACTGAACCCAGGATTCAATGCATGGCCTGGCCAGCGCTGAGAGCAGGAAGATGATCACTGGCCCGGTCCTGCTGGCCACACTATTGCTGGTACAAGCCAGGGCACCACTGGCCTTCTTGGTCACCTGGGCACTAGCTAGCTCATGTTCAGACAGCTGTCAACCAGCACCTCCTGGTCCTTTTCTACCAGGCAGCTTTTCAGCCACTGTGCCCCAAGCTGAGCCCCTTGTGATTTCTGTTATATATATATATTTCTGTTATATACCCCGAGTACAGTGTGCTGCCTACAAGTGCAAGGCACCCAGCTTACAAGAGACTCCGAAATGGAGCACAGAAATGGCCCACACCAAGCATGGGAAAGAGTTACCTGCTAGGAGGAGGTAAGAGCACCAAAACACAGGGCACCAGAGAGGTGGATGTCCCAGACTGCTGCTCTAAGTGCTTTGGAGAGAAGGGGACTCTGCAGGACACGGGGAGGCCACACAGCACCCACACGGGTGAAGCTGTGCCCCACCACTGAGAGGTTCTATTAGTGGCTTAGCTGATATGCTCACTCAGGCTTTACTTATGTCCTTGTTCAAAATAGCAGCAGCAGCATCATGTTGGCTTGGGTTAACAGCCTGCTCATATAAGGGGCTTTATGTGCGGGAGGGAGTCAGCTTAAGGGCAACCCTCAAGCCATAATATGAGCTAATTTGACAGTGAAGACAAACTTTGAGAGGTCATCCAGACACCAAGAAAACTGCACCATGAATCACTCCCAGTCATGACCAACGATACCATCTAAAGGAAATTCCTGTAGCATGATCTCCAAAGAATTGATACCATGCCGATTCCAGCGGATGCGTGCAGCCATTAATGCAAAGAATACTAATTAAAACCACATCACTGAGAAGCATTGTGCCAGACTACAATTTAATTTAGCACGTGGTTGGTATGGTTCAAGAAATTTGGGAATTATCTTACCTTCAAGTAACTTTCAGGGACGCACTTTCAGCCTTGGCCCTTCCTCCTGCTCTGCCACTCTGCACTCACAGCTCTGGGTGCACAGAGAGCACACATCGGGCAGAGAGGTGCCTGGTGAGCACCCACCACAGCTTGTCAGCTCACACAGGGCTGTAAATGTAAATATCTCTATCACTGTGGACTGACAGACTCCAACAGGCAGCACAGGACGAGCAGCCACATTCTCAGGGCCAAGGGAGGGCAGGAGTCCTTTGCAGGAGCACTGGGTAACACTGCACTGCTGCTGGGGCTTCCACATCTCCCACACCAAGAATTTTTACAGGCTTATTTGTCTCTTTCAACAGGGCAGTGTCAGGGTATTTTAGGCCCTGTTTAGCTTACACAAATGTGTTTTGACAAAACCTAGGATCCCATTTCCTCCTATTTTAATAACCTTAGCAAAACTCAAGTTGAGTTCTTGTCTACTTTTTTCTTTTATTTTTCTTGGAAGATATCATCTCCTCCAAACACCCCTCTTTTATTTCTTAAGACAGAAGGCTCAGGTATAACTTAATCTACATAATCACACATATATGCAAATACTCCGCAACACATGTACAAAGCACCTGGGTAACTCAGGTGCTCATGGACCTCATGCTATGGATCTGCACCGTCAGAAGAGACATGAGGATACTCTTCTCACCAGAGCTTGATCCTGGCCCAGTCAACAAGAATTTTCTCAGTTTTTCAATTGCTCTATGTTCCAAAAACAGTGAAGTGAGATTTCAAGAAGTGAAGTAATTTGAAAGTCATCCAGTGGTCTCAGTGGCAGGGGTAGGACTGTGAGCCCCCGTTCCTGCAGTGAGACCCCCCCATCCCAGCAGCACTCGTGGCTGGGGCATGAACAGCCCCTCTGTGTCCTGGGGACATGTGCAGCCCTCACCAGCAGCCACTCAGGACTCAAACCAACAGAGGATGGCAGGGCAAAGGAAGCACGAATGACAAAGGTGTTCAACAATGCTTTCTGTGCTCCTGAGAAGAGCATTAGCCACAGGCACACAGCCCGCAGCCACTGAGGCTGCAAACCCTCCTGTGAGGGTCACACGTTCCTCTGCTCCCCACAGGACAGCCCAGTCAAAGGCAGCATTGTGTGCAGGGAACAGGGGATGCTGCAAGGGTTAGGGCAGGCAGGATTTAATTGCAGCAATCTTTCTCTGTATTTGCCTCTTTTATTAAGCTGCACTGCCTGAAGGAGACTGATCCTCTCCAAAACACACTGAGGCATAAGCTCCAAGGATTGCATCAAAGCAAAAACACATTTCAAAGGGGGCATGAGCATCTAAATAAGAATAACTGTATTTAATTTCACGTAAAGCAGTCCTGCTTTGCCACCTGTGACAGGTAAGCAGTTGGAAGGAAAAGCAGGATATGGAAGGTTTTTTAACCCACAAATAAAACTCCACCCATCATCTGCCCTGACACCCATAGGGTTTGTTCTGGCTTTATTGCTTTAATTAAAGTGCTAACTACTGCCATGAGAAAGACTATCCTAAAACCAAAACCCTGCAAGTTGGTTGCTCGACGGTGTATGACAAAATTCACCTTTTTGTAATTTGATAGCAAATTTCTTTCTTGGTGATTTTGCATCCACAAAGCAAAGCACACTGTGTCTTAAACCACTGAAGCAAGGGCTGGATAGCCCAGCTCGTAAACAAAATACCAAATAAAGTGCTCCTGCTTCCATCACTGCTGTGTTTCTTTAGTAAATCAATAAGGCCATGACTTCTTTACTAACATTTTCAATTAAGATTCCCCACTGTGTATTCAACATATTAAACCAATTTATTGAGGATTAACAACTATATAATTTACTATACATATCTACCTTAGAACTGCTCAGCCTCCATTAACAATAACAAGCTACATTGATAAATCAGCATTAAGTGCTATTTACAGTTTCAAAAATGGCTCCTTTTGCAAAGCAAATATTTTCATCTGAAAGTTGTGCAATTCTTCACAAGTACTCACAGCAGATAAACCATGTTAAACCTTTGGCTTTTTCAGATGTTTGGGAAGACCCACAGCAGCATGTTTGACTGCTGGCAATTCAACCCTCCCACCACATGACTTTGCAAAATCCAGCTGTGGGTTACATGTTGAGTGCAGAGAGGGGAGAGATAATTCAGAAATTCCTCAAACACTGTTCAAAAGTTTCCAACATTTTAGAAAACGTCCAAGGTCAATCATTCAGTAATATTGAATAATCCATATTTCAAGATAAGTTTTCTCCAAGAACACAGAATTGTAATGTGCTCTGCTCTCTTTGGGGATTCAAGTGGTTTCAATCCCATCTGCAAGTGTTTCTGGTAAGCTCAGAAACCTTAACCAGCCAAAATGATATTTTTCCACTGCTCCAACACCACTGTTATTACTAAATATCAATTTAGTAAATGCACAACCCAGCCACTATCCAGCAGCACCACATCTGCATTACTTCACGCCAGTATGGGGGATCACCAAGCCCTGAGGAAGAAATTCCAGCTCACAGCTGGAATCACCCCTTTGCAGAGCCCACCATGAGTGAGACTTGGCCATGCCTGGCCCGGTGACAGCACTGGGCACAGCCCTGCCCTGCCCAGTCAATCATTAATGGTGGGGAGAGGGCACACAGCCCTCTCCCACGGTGTTTGCTCAGCGCTTCACTCGCTCGTGGCTCTCATTAATAGTTAATCAGGAAGGCCTGATCTCCCCCCAAAAAACATGCTTGCTTAGAAGTGGCACACAGGAATATTTGTGCACTGGTTAAAACTAGTCAAGCAAAGAGTTGGGGGAAAAGTCTTTAAAAAAGCAGAGTGCAGATTTTTCCTGCAGCTCAGGCACAGGGGCTCACTCCAGGCTTGCTCCGGCTTCTCCTGCACTTGACACTGCTTTTCACCCACACAGAGGGGCTGCACCACCTCCTGCTCTCACACAGTGATGGTACCCAAGTGTTTCTAGAAGCATTTCTCAGAAAGAACTGATGCCTTATGTTTTAACTTTTATATTTTTCAAATCCTGTATTCCCAGTGTGTAACTCTGCAGTGTCCTGTAGCCTGTGAGCTGCTGCTCTCTCATGCTGAGACAGACAGAACAAAGCCTCTCCAGGCTGCTCTCCAAGGACACCCAGCCCATCCCAGGCCCAAAATGTGTAACCCAGCATCTTGAGAAGGGGGCAAGCTGAGGGCAAATTCCATCATTAGCTAAAGTTTAATTGGTGAAATTGGGTTGAGATGCAAATGGAGCAAAGCTATAAAAGTGTGAAGAACTCGTGACTCGGGGTCCATCTTGGGTGTAGCCTTTGGCCTGCCCAGGGTGTGCCTCTGAAGGCCTTTCAAATAAATATCCACCTTTATTCCCTTACTCCTGTCTAGTGTCTGTTTCTAGGTTGGCGTCTTTAGGCATCAGAACCACTGCTATCCTGTTCTCCACCTGGCTGGCCACAATACCTGGCTGTTTTCACTGGTGGCTGCTCCTCCCCAGCCACCCAGCGCTGTGTCTGCTGTGCTGGCATCCAGGAAAACTCTCAGCAGACACACGGACCTGAAGCTCTGCCTCGTTGGATGTGCTGCAAAGTGTAACAGGCCGAGGGACCAGAGGCAGCGCAGCCCACCCGGCCGGACCTGCCAGGACAGAGGCAGTGCTCATTCCTTCTGCCTCTGCTCCTCTCTTCCCACTTGGCAGCAGTGACTCCGGTCTCACAGAACACCCAGGCAACTCTGCAGCTTTGCCCAGTGGAAATAAAGCTCTCTCTGATCCCAGCAGCAGTCTGAGTGGAATTACAGCGCTGGACTCCTTGCTATGCCCACCATAAACTCACTCAGTTTGAAATCTACCAGAACAAGGACATTCCCGGCACTCTCCAATGCCATGGGCTGAAACTGAGAGGTGGGCCAAATCCAAACATCTTGTGTGTGGAAAGGAATGATGTATATAACCTCAAACCATCTCAAGGACTAGTTACCCACGGGCTGGCAGCACTGCATGCTGCAGGGCCAACTCTAATCCCCCAGAGGTGTGAGGAACACATGGCAGACAGCTCTCCATTTCCAGTTTAAAAATAGCTCTTCTCTGTAATAAAGAACAGCATTTTAAGGGCAAAACCTGAAGATTTTCAGCTAAAAAAACCCCTAAGCTGGCCATCCTGGCTGGAGGTGTGTGGTTTACACAAGCATCCACCCCCTTTCCTTTCAAGTAATCAATGGCCAATCATAATGCACTTCCACTCCAAGCACTTTTGTACTGCCAACAAAGCCCCAAGCAATTTAATGGATTTCTAACCCCAAACTGGAAGCTGTACTACATCCAAATGATTCAATTTGTTCAGCCTTAGAGGAAGCCCCGGGAACAAAATGCTAGAAATAAAACCACATACACTGATAACATTACAGAAATAGATACACCAAGAAGCAAATGTTCTGTCCCTTTTATTTTATCTGACCTCCAGCTTGGTTTAGTTGACCTTCAAGTTGGAAAGGCTGCATTTAAAACAAGCCATTTCCACCTAGATCAACAGTAATACAAGTGTGAGTGTGCATGAGTGCAAGTGTGAGTGTGCTCTATAGAAAATACTTTCCTACCTCGATGTTAACGTCAGGGTCAGCTGTCAGAACAAGCATTCAGACTTTTTTGGCATAACTCCTGTATTGGTTTTTGCCACTGGGACAGCAACAATGTCAAAGCAGATGGAGCTGAAGCTCAAGTCTCTGCCCAAAGAATGCCACAAAGTCACTGAGAGAACAATTAAATCTACCGCTGCTTTACATGCCAGCCTTCACACTCCTTACGTACAGCAGAATCTCACACAGGTACATTCATGCCTAAATAACTTGCACATGTACATGACTTTGGCCATGTGCATTTACAGACACAAGCATGCACCCATGCATGTGTGCACAAGGCAATACAATTACAGTGATGTACACAGCTAGAAAAGTTTTATCAGGGGAATTTGGGACAGCTGTACAACTTACGACTAAGAAGAGTGCTAGTAAAAAATCTTTATTGCACTCTACCCCAACATATAATGTCACATCTTTTACAGAAGCACTATTTTAAAAATCTTTGAGAGCTTTACAGTTTTTATTGGTGCTGTTTTTCAGCTCCTTCCACTTACAAAGCCAGATTTCTGTATTAGTACAACTCAGACTGCAGAAAGTCTCAGAAGGAGAAAAAGTTATAGGCAATTAAATTTTAGAAAGTTCTTCAAATGAGCTTGCTCTTTTCAAATCTGGTATCTCAGAACTTTGCAGGATTAGAAGTCAGTCCTTATTTCCAGTTGCTGCAGTTTTTTGCTCTTCAGGTCTCTTAACCTTTCAGGAGTCCTGGGCAAACGGGGCTCCAGGCAGAGCCAAGGGGAAGCAGCTGCTCACGAGCCCACATTTGCTCCTGCTCCCCACCTCTGTGTTGGGGCCACTGGAGCTGAGCTCAAACCCTGCATTACAATCAGTCAGGCACCAAAGCTGAGCACACAATTCTCCTTCAGATCAGAAAGGTATTTTTTCATCTACTTCAAAGGGCTATGATGTACTTTGCTGGATGGATGCCTTGATTTATTATTCAATGAACTCCCTCGGATTTGCACAGTTTCTCAGCTAAAAGCATCACAGCTAATTCAAAGGGAATGGAGATGTTTAAGGTTCAGTCTAAGAACAAACTTTCCCTTCTATAGATTTTTATCCTTTCCATGTTGCAGAGGGATGGGGAGGGGAACATTTCCCTATTCTTTTGCTACGGGAAACAATTAAGAACTCACTCTCTTGAAAAATTGCTGGATTCAGAAGATACCTGATAAACTAATTTCTTCTTTTAACTATAATTACTGGACTCATACTGCTCCACTTGGCATTTCAGATAAGATTTTTTATTATAACTATCTTAGTTTCTGCTCACCAGAGGATGTGTATGTGTCACAACAGCTCCAAGGACAGGGAACCCCTTCATCTGAATGGATGCTGCAGTCAAGCAACAAATTCTGCAGGAAGATGTTAAAAGGCAGACAGGTCCTTCCCTCTTGCTTTGAGCCCACCTCACCTGGGCATAATCCGAAGTAGATGCCATCTTAAACTTACCTAATGGCCTCTAAAAATATTTTTAAAAAGTCCCTTAATGAAACTCCATGTGGGTGGCCACCTGGCTGCCCTGAAAATAGAAAAGCTAACGCTGCAATTTGGCCAGGAACAGAAATACCCTTTCCCTCTTCTGAGTGGTCCTTGCGAGCCTGGGCACCGTGCCAGGGGCTCACCATTCACTGCACAACGTGCAGTTCTCACAGGGCTGAGGGCTCCTTGGCTTCCCACCAACTCCTGTTCCAAAATATGATTATTTGGGAAACACGAATGCAGAAGGTGCTCGCAAGGTTTGTTATTGCACAGTGAGGGACACGGGTGCACTCGTTGCTCGGGAAATTCAAACCATGTCCTTTTGAGAATCGACAGATTAATCTCTGTGAAGAGAATAGTAAGAAATGTCACCATTTCAAGGAAACCAAAGAAAGAATAGTTAGGGCTTGTGGAAAGCACTGTTGCTCTGAGCACGGACAGCAACGGGAAAAAGAAGTGCAGCAATTCACATGAAAAGATGAAGAAATCCTGAGGTGAGCCATGACGGAGAAGCCAAAGCACCCCACAAGAGGGGACGTGGGAGAGATGAAAGCAGACAAGCCCAAGGAGACCAGAGCACCTCACATAGCCAAAAAACCACAGGAAAGGAATCCCTGTGCAATTCACCACCACATCTGTGCAGCCATGAAGAGCAGACAGCTGCAGCAAGCTGCCAAGCTGTGACCTGTCTGAAGGAGAAAAACTTCCTCAGTGCTTCCCAAAACTGGGCACTGTCAGGAGAAGGACCCTGGGTCAGAGCACAGCACACGCTGGGCACACTCCCTGTTCCCCACTAGGCCAGACTTCAGCAGTGCCACATTAAAAAACACATTCTCCTCAATTTGTCACAGCAAGTGAGGGATGAAATAAAAAAAAAAAAACTTTCCAGATCTTCCAAACCCTCCCAGTCTTTGCAAACCAAACAGAATTGTGTAAAAATAAATGGCAGTGCATTTTATAGGGGAAAATAACTCTACTGCAACTGGAAACACATAATCTTGCTTTTCTCTAACAAAACCTACAGGAAATGGCTCTGCAAAAGTTAACTAAGTGATACTGAACTTTCTCCAGGGTGTTGTATAGGAAATAACTGCAAAAATGACTGCCCAATTTAACCTTTTGTCCAGACTGCACTACAGAGCCACACCACAGAGGTATCTGGCTGATGTTAACAATCCTCTGGTGTATTCTCCAGAACTGCAGCAGAGAAAGCAGGTTATCTCACACATGCTCACCCTTGCCACAGCACAAAGCCCAGGCAGCCAACTGCTGATGGAAAACAGCATTTTACAATTCTCCCTTTCTGTGGCCGGCAATTGGTTTTTATTTTGTTTTTTAAAGATGTGGTGCAAAAAGCAGAGCAGATGCCCGCATGTCCTGTGTTCAGACCCACGCCAGGCTGGCAGTGTTGACACACCAAAGGTGACCCATCCCTCTCCACATCTGCCAGACCATCCATCCAGCTGTTAGAGACCTCATAATGTGATACTGGAGCATTTGTGTGAAACCTCTTTTAGCATCCATCACTAACGCTCACTGAGCTTCTCTCCCTTGACTCACCACCTCCACCACCTCAGGAGGGGCTGCAGCAAGCGCCAGGGAAGGATCTTTTGCTCCCAAGGCATCTCAGGAACCCGGTGTCAATATTTGCCTGGAGCTCTGCGATCACACAATTCCACAAACTGAGCCAAGCTGCCCTCCATCCTTTCTCCTCCACCATCCACATGCTCTGGAGTGGAGAAGGTGCTGCTGCAAATACAGGAAACAAGTCTGGTTTTCAGCCTTCATTTCTTTTAGTTGAAAAGGAAGAACTACAGCTTTATACATACATATATATATATATATGTACATACACAGCTCTATACACACACACACACACACACACATCTAACGAATCCCAACATCTCATTTAGTCTTCACTTTCCATTAAATACACTGTATTGGGGGAGAAAAAAAAAATCTAAGAAGAAACCAAGGCTTTCCCAAATCCCCACAAAGCTTGGGTCCTGTGTAATTGCTTTAACCAGGACAGAGCTTCAAGAGCTACAGAATATTGCTTGATCACATGAGCCAGCAGGAAACCATTTCATGCTCTTTTTTCAGCAAATTTGACACCACCACCAAAACTGCTCCAAGACACATAAAAAAACACACCAAAAAACCACACCCATAGGGGAGAGAGCCAAAAAATCAGTCTAAGAGCAAGGGAGGCTCACAATAAAATGCCCCCCATGGAATGACACTGAATTCAATATACTGAAACAGCCACTGGGAGGGAGGCCAATACACAGGAATATTGCAATCAGCCTTGGGAATTAGCTCTAGTAGGTTGTTTCTTTTCCTGCAGCCCCACACTTATGTCAAGTCACGTGAATACAATTACATAAACTGTACCTTTTCCATGAACACCTTCACTGGGATAAAGGTTCTCATTTTGCTCCACATAAAAACACTCTCCACAGGTTTATAAGCTTTAATTGCTATGAGAACCCATAAAAAGTGCCCGAATAAGTCTATTTAATGGTTACACATTAACCATCGTACACCTCCAGGCTTGTGTTATCCACCTATTTGCTAAAGGAATAAACTGCTCATAGGCAAACTTTTGAAAAATATTGCTGCTGCTGAAAATGTTCCATTTCTGTTTACTAACAACTTTATAAATTGAAAACTCCTACCCATATCTGAAGTTTTCTGCTTAGTTCTCGCAGAGAAAAAGCAAGCTGGTTTTCAGCACAAAGAATCAACCCCAAATATCTCTCTGGTGCTTGAATCTGGATGCTGGCCCATAAGGCAATGCAAGAGCAGTACAAATTCAGGCTGGGGAGGACTTGGGTGAAGAGAAATACTTGAGTGTGTGTGTGTGTGTGTGTCTGCAGAGACAGAGCTCCTCTGAACCCGAGCAGAACAAGTCTCCAGGAAACACCATGAGCCTGGACAGCCAGGAGCAGGGAAGCTGCTCACATGAGCAGGACCAACAGGAAGCATTAGCAAGGGGTTCTAGGACAGCAAACACCCAAAATACTTACTGGCAATCAAGGTCATTGCACTCAGTGAATTCACCCCTCTACCTTCACCTGCAGCTGGGTGCAGACACAGCAGTGGGTATCTGCAGCTCCTGTGGGCAACAGCAGTGCATGGGACAGCACCAAATAAACACAGCCTCACCACAACAGCCCCTGGACGAGCCACTGCAGAAAATCTCTGCAAGGCTACCTGAAAAAGATTTCTTGCAATGCTCCACACACCACAGTGGAGGAGAGCAGACAGCATTTCAATTCACTGCCATGTACCTAAGGGGACATCAGTCACCTGGCACAGCCCAACTGCTCTCCTTATGGCACTAAACCTTACCTTGGGCACTGAGAGATGTCCTCATGTGCCATCACCCACCTCACAGACACATGCAGGTGACAGCAGGGGCACGAGGCCAACCCCAGCACCCCCTGCCTCCTCTGGGAGTGGGAGAGGGCGAGTGAGACCGAGCCAAGCAGCCTGAGTGTGATTAAGTGTTGATCAAATCCAACGATTTCATAAAGTTTCTGGTATGCCCCACCACCTTCAACAGTCTCTGCACTTTGCTGTGAAATCCCTGGGATACTCATGAAAAGCTGGCAAATGGCTCCTTAGATGCCTTTCCCCTCCCCCCCTTAATAAGTAAAATGCACTCTGAAATCCGCAGATGCACTCTGAAATCCCAGCGCAGCTTCCTTTGCCAAGCACTCCCTGAGAAGGGATGATTCTATGGATGGGACCCTGAGCAACCCTGTCTGGTGGGTGGCTTCCCTGCACAGGCCAAAGGGATTGGAACTAGATGGGTTTTAAGGCCCCTTCCAACCCAAGCGTTTCTGTGACTTCAATGATTCTATGACTCTGGAGATGGATAACACCACTTTTTCCCTAAGCAGGTCCCCCCGCCCCCACATCCCTTCTCCCACACCAGCCTCCCAGCCCATCTGCAGGCCCACTTCCAGGGGGGCAGACAGACAGGGGCACTTCGCACCTCCCCACCATAAACCTGCCCAGAGCAATTATCCAGCCCCGTTCCAGCTGGGAACACATTGCTGCCTCATTTATAGCACCAGAGCTGCAAGGGCAGCAGGCAGCTGGCCCCAGCTCTGCACGGAGAGAAGCCGAAAGCAGCAGAGGAAATGCAAACACAGGGGGCTCACACTACCTGCCCCCCTGCCTGTGCCCATCTTAAAAACTAATCCCAATCGTAAAAGCTGGAGGGCAGCCTGTATTTCAAGCCAAATAATAAGGGGAGGCCTTTATAAATAAGGAATCATTTACTATTCAGAGGGAGGGGAAATTATAAAGGTTATTTAAATTAAAAACAAACCACACAAACAAATAAACCTCAGTGTCTTTCCCCCCCAGCCCCACGCTGGCTGCCTGCTCTGCACATGTTATCTGCAAACCGCAGGGAAAGCCGTTCCCTGCTCCGTCCGCGCTGTTTCACAATCTGCTCGCTCTGAACCTCACACCACGTCAGGAATTAAACAAACATTCCCTCCTTCTTCGGGATTTCCCCCTGCCCCATCCAGAGCTCGGCTCCAAAGTCCAGCTGAGCAGCAGGCAGGGGATTGAGGTGGAGCTGTCAGCTCGGAGAGGTCAGCGCACACCCCACTGCCTCCAACACCCCCCAAAAGCATCCATGGGGTGGCTGGTGGTGGTGACAGAGCACACAGATGCCCTTGCATTGGGAAAAGCAGGAGGAAAGCTGGGGTGGGCAGGTGTCCATTGGAGCCTTCCACAAAAAAACACCCAAAAAAAACAGGAGAGGGGCTCTGTGAAACCCTGAGCATCCATCCCACTGCTCCACTAGAGGAAAATAAATGCACCAAAGCCACCAAATCCCCATTCCTCATTTTTGCATGATCAGTGGGGGGAACTTGTTTGTAGCCATGCTCACAGAGGAAACAAGGCCGTGGATGTCTGTCCTCTTCCCAAATAAGTCAAAAACTGGGATAAGAGCAGAGGGCTGGGAAGGGTAAGTGAGCTCTTGCCAGGCTGCAGAACCAGGGGCAGGCAAGGGAGGGAGAGCAGCCAAGGGGCAGCACAAAGCCTTCACCCTTGGATGGCCTGGGCCCATCACTGAGGAAAACAGGAGCCCCTCACACTCCCAAAATACACCACAGACAGCCGAGATGGGAAGGGGGGGCAATAGTAAAATACAATCCAGAGATAACAGGAACACTCTGCAGAAGTCAATTAAAACCTTAGTCAGCCCTGGAGACACAAATCCTCAGGAAACCAGACTTCTTGTGCCCATTTCCACACACATTACTGAGATTACAAGTAACTGCAGCAGAAAAATTCCATGAGAAGTCTTCTCTTAATATGTCCACATTACCAAACAGGTTTATGTTACAAATTTGGGGTTTATCTTCCTTGGAAAACTCTGGTCATAGCAGGGAACCAGCAAACTGAGAGCATGATTTAAACCGAGGGGCTCAACACTGGGGAACGAAATCAGGTTGGTTGAATTTTTGTGTGGTTGCTGCTATTTAATGGCAATGCCTCATTAAAATGTGGAATAAAGGAAGCTTTCGTTAATGACCTGCTCTTTCCCTCCCTCCTGTACCTTCCCCTCAGGGTTTTGAGATCACATATAAAACACATCCCCAAGCTCCTCAAGGGATTTTTTTTTTCTTTTTCCCAGCAAAGCTAAGGCTGACAAGACTTGACATTCCTGAAATGTTTAAATGGGGGAAGAGAGAGAAACAACATTTTTTCAAACCCACTTTATGCATCAGAGACAAGCAAAAACTGGCCCAGGGCCAAAAAAACCCAAAAAAATTCAAAAATATTTGCGAGATCATCTTAAATACTCCCAATGTTCCTGACAGAAAAGTCCCCAACTGCACAGCAGACCCAAGCCCCCACGCTGAATACTGCACATTCCTGGAGGGAGCTGTGGAGCAGGGGGTCAGAATGGACAAACCACCACCCAGAGCTGCCAGTCTGTCCCCGAGCACTCCATGGGGACAGTGCCACCACTGGCATCGCCCACGGCAGCGCTCAGGCTCTGCAGGGACCAGCCTTCCCCTCCAAGCAGGTGGGGAGCCCTAAAAAAACCCCAAAACTCACATCCCAGGGACTTGGTAATGAGCTTGGGATTAGGAAACCAGGCTAATGAAGAGGCAAGAGCCAAGATATCCAATTTCTGCCAAATACCAGGAAAAGCACACTGCTATCAGTAGCCATTATATTAATTAATTCATACACCAGCCTATTTTGTAGCTTTTTCCAGGCTGGGATTTCACTTTCCTGATGCTGTGGGACAGAACTGGGCAAGGGAGAGGGTGCAGATGGAGCACTACAGCTTGCAATAAAACCACTGAAGGTGATACAAACCAGATGTGGATGGTAACCCCATGTGTTCCGAGAGGTGTTACAGCTCCGTACGTCAGACACAGCACGTCAAACACTCCAGAGCAAGCACCCACAGCGCCAAAACACACTCAGGGGTGGGGAGCATTCCAAGGGGTGCAGAATGGGTTAACAGGAACCCACCGAGCTCCACTGGCCAATTATCCTTCCTCAGTTTACTAGCACAGAAATTTGGGCATCAAAGGGGACCACAGTGTTCCACTTGTGCAGTAAACTTCTTTCACCAACATCACTTCACACTTTCTAGAGTGCAAAGTTCGTGCTGATATTGTTGGCTTTCTTGCTCCCTGCTTTTTGGCACCGTCCCTCCTCCTTGGCTGTCCATTAATATGCAATCAGTACACTAAAGGCTTCGTTCCACAGGCCCAGCCAGGCTGCAACAGCCTTTTCCAGCAAGTGCTGTCTTGTGCAGGACAGACATGCAAATACATTTTGGTGCTCCCAAACAGTTAAAATTAAAACCCTAAGCCCTATATTCCCACCAATTGGGTTTTACAGAACAAGGAATTATCACCATCAGTGCCAAGAGTGTCCAGAGAAAACCTGGAAACGATACTGAATTTGCACTCATTATGCTTTACTCCTCCATGCACTGAAGTTTTGCGCCATTTACAGACTGACTGATCGTAGCTTCATGGCAAAGGCTGCCTGAACACACTGGCAGTGAGAAAGTTTCCACCATTTGCATTTGAATGATGAATCAGTGGGACGGCTGTGAACAGTCTTCCAAAAAATACCACCTGTTTTTTCAGCTATCCTCTCTAATCTTCCAGATGTGAGCAGGAAGCAGGACAGCTCTGCCTCATTTACCATCACCGTGGCTGCATGGAAAACCATGTCACCATAGATCAAAATAATTCCTGCTCTTTTGGGAGCGTTTTCTGAACGGCTCTGCTCCCCTTGTGTCTCGCTCCCACCAGCTCCTTCACCGAGCAACACTCATTTCAACCAGGAAACCAACACAGTTCAAGTCTCCCCGTAGTTCTCTACAAAAACAACCCATCAGCTGCTGGCTAACAAGCTCCTCAATTAAACACCTTGTATTTCCTTCACAGACTCCTCTTCTCCTGCCCCTGGGCTTGCCTGTTTCAGCCTCTGGTCCGGCCCATCCCCTCCTGGCCCACCCAGCATCACCTCCTGCCCTGCTGTCCAAACAGGCACAGAAAACTTACCCCAGCCTCCCGTTATACATTATTAAATCCAGTCTTATTTTTCTTCCCTAGGAGACTAAACATAGGCTCTTAGCTCAATATAAAACTAAGTGCATGCTCAAGACAGATCAAACACAGTTTAATTGCAAGGAGTCCCAGAAAAAGCACTCTGGTCATTTTAAGCCACACTAATAAGTTTTTGTCCCAGTTTTTCAAGAGTTGCTTATTATGGAGATGAGCCCAACTGGAAAATCAAAATCAAGAATCCCTGAACTCTGAAGGAAGGTTTATCTGAGTTTGGGGCCATAACTGCACTGAACGCAGCACAGCCAAATAACATTTTCCATTACTTTTTATCACTGTTGCTTTGTGTTCTCCCCCATGAGCACAAGGTCCCATCAAAATTTCTCCAGACAGCCCCCAGTCCCATAAATTGTTAGAAATCTGGACTTACATCAGTGGGATCACAGGAGAACAGACAAATGTGCACATGCTGGATGGAAAGGGGACAACACAGCACTTTCAAACTGGAGAGTATTTTTCATTTATAAATAGTTTACATTTTTTGGATCCAGGGGCGGACAATCCGCTCAGTCTGTACTGAAACCAAAGAAATATCATGTGTGAGCACTAACCACAGTGTAGCAAAGATAATAAACAACAGACAGGCAGCCATATGCAATAAGACTGGTGTTTTTGGTAGGGGAAGCAAATAAAAAGAATAAGAAACACCAAATCCAGCAATCTAATCACAGCTAAAGGACCAATTAAATTCCAGAGGGACCCTTTTGTCCAAATTTGGGTGCAGGAGTAACCTCCAGCAGGGACCCACCTCCCTGTACCCCACTGTACTGATGCTTTTAGGTCTCAGAGCTGACACAAAGGAAGGGCAAACCTGCAGCAAGGAGGGACAAAGTGATGTCCAGGTGCTCACACCAGGCAGGTGCATAACACAACACGGAGTGGCACACGAGTCCTGGGGCAGTGCTCTGGGTTAATGAGCACAAGCACAGTTCAAATTCTGGTCCAAGACAGACCTGGTGAACTCCTCTAAATTTATATAGGAAATAACTATGAGAAACAGGAACCTAAAACCCACTGTGCACCTTGCAAACAGGTACTGTGTTTGCAAATGTAATCTCATGGGGTATGAAAACAACAGCTTGGACTCAGCATCAGGCAAAGGTGCTGCTATGGGCAAAGGTTTGCTGGGCTCCTTCAGAAGCCTCCTGGACTTCACCATGAGAACTGACTGGGCTGGACTGCAAACCTCCTACACCAGCCTCTGCTTTCTCAGCAAATAAAGCTGAAATGAGTGCCGACATCTGTATTATCCATGCTTTTACAAATGTTTTCGATATTATGTTAAACAATACCCTTATATCCCACAGAAGAGACGAGTCTTAAAAGGAAGTGGGACAACTCTGCTTGCCAAGCTGAGAAACCTGGACTTGGAGCATCTCTATTGAAATCAGCCTGCCAAGACCAATTTGATGTGTTTTATTACTGCAAGGAATTCCACAAATATGCTGGCAACTTTTGAGTGTCAGTGCGGGTTCCTAGGTAGGAAAAAACCTATTTAAAAATATGCATTTTCCAGATTTTGCAAACATTTACCAGATGTAAATTCATGGGCAATTCATCTGCCATGACAAGTGTGTAGACATCAAATCTAGCAGAAGAGGCTGAGCACCCACCTCTGTCGTGAGTGAAAGTCGACAGCCAGATACGCCTGGCTGAACAAAGGTTTGTTTTCAATTATATTTCAAATTCTTCTAACAATAACTGTGTGGCGTCTGGCACCAACACATCTGAGCCTTTGAAGTGGTTCTTGACTTCAACCGGAAAAAGGGGGAGGGCAAAAAAGGGAATCCATCAGCAATTCCAGTCTTACTCAAACCTCTTCTCTGAAGAGAAAAGGTTAATACCACAATCCCCCAGCACCATGAATGTGCTCGCAAAAACAACAAGAAAACTAAAACAAAACCTATACTTGGGACAAAACAGCAACGGGACTGCTCTGGGGATTCATCTCTAGAAACAAGGTTATGAGATACACGAGTCAGTGGCCCCAGACACAGGAGTCTTCCTGCCTCCCTCCAGCTCCTCGGGTGCAGTCACACTCCACATCCCCTTCCTGGTCACTCATGGTCATGCCTCTAACAAAGAGCTCATGGCAAGAGACATCCAATGCATAAACCCAATGTTTGGAGCTTCCATGACAGACCAGGACAGCAACATGGGTGCTGCAGAGCACAAACTATGGGGTGCTGGTGGCCACGCAGCCCAATCACCTCTGGATGTGCAGAGGAGAACATTCCCAGGAGCCTTAAGCAGGTTTGCAGTGCCTGCAGGTACAGGAGTTGCCACACACCCTCATTTCCCTTTCTTTTAAGTATCTAAACTCCTTTTCAGATTCAAATGACACTAAGATCACTGGGGAAGTCAGTGCAAGAACAGGGAAAACCTCAGTTTTAAAATGTGTATCTTTATTTGGTTTATTCAAATAAGCACAGCTGTGGTTTAAGAACAACAAGGTGGCAGAGCACAGCAGCTCTCAAGACTGGGAATGGTGGTTTTGGTCAGAATTATGTTAAAGAGGGATAAAAATGCCTTATTCGTTTTTCCTAAGCCATGCCCAAGTCCTACCAACTCTTTCTTAGGTCAGGCAGTTTCTGGAAACATTTTCTGGCTCAAAACATTTGCAGAATTTCAAGAATTTGCTCCACAAATCTTGAGGCTGCTTTGTTCAGGAATGCTGACATGTGGGCAAAGGGAAACCAAAACTTTCCCTGAATGCTGCAGAAAACCTTAAATCCTGCCCAAGATGAAAAATGCAACAGTCAAAACTCTGAAGGAAGTGTTCATTTTCTGTTGCATTTCAAATATTACCCTGAACCTTTTTCTTCCAGGAGGGGAATGTGGCTGTGCCAGGACAGCCTGCGTGCCTAGCAAGGCTGATGGCCTCCATGTGCTCCCCTCAAAGCAGGGCTGGAGTTAGGAATGAATAAATAAAACAGTCTTCCAGATCAAGTTTTCTTGGCCTTTACAGAGATGATCATGCTGTGAAAAAGCTCTGGGCAGAGAGTCTCTTCTCCCAGACAGGATCCACCCACATCCTGATGCCCCCCCATCCACAAGCACCAAAGGACAAGCCACACTTGGTCTTTTGCTTGTATGGCTCCCAGGATAGTACTTGACTTGTCCTCTGGAAATACCCATTGCGTTCCAGGAAACTGAGAAAACTAAACCTCTAGCTTATCCATAAAGCCTAATGTTTATGGGGTTACATTAGGTGAGACGGATCTTCACTGCTTTAATTACAGGGCCATTTTCAGGCTGAGGAGTCTTGCCAAAGCAAGGTCCAGCTCCTGCCTGCATCAGCTTGGCATTTATTCCTGCCCTGCTTCCCAACAAGTCCCCACAGACACCACGAGATGAGGGCTGGAGGGATGCTTTCAACTGAGGCAGACCAGTGTGGTGGCACTGGGCTAAATGCAGAGCAAGGCTAGAAAACAACCACTGTGGCAGGCCAGGCATGGGTCAAAGAGCCATGATGCTGCCCCAAAACACCATCAAATATTACACACAGAGTTGGTTCACCTTGGCTTGAAAGCCCCCAGTGGAAGTGGCCACAGGGAATGGTGAAGGAGCCAGGAACTGAAGGCCTGGCAGAGGGAGCAGTGCTGGAGGGCTCCCTCCTGGCTTGTCCCACCTTTGTCCCCATGGACCCAGACCTAAACAGGCATCCTGCAACCCCCTCCCAACACCATGGGAACGCCAAGAGAAGGACCAGCTCTGCTCTTCCACATTTGGCAGTCAGGTGGCTCCAAAGCCACCCAAACAAGTCAAGAGGAATTCTGCATTTCAAACCTAAAAAGCAGGAAAACCATCAAAAGGCTTTTCAGGTATGACAGACCATAACCTCCCCAAATGATTTCAGTGCACATTTTCAATTCACTCCCAATCCCACCCCAGCCTCATGAGGGTTGTTGCTGTTACTGTCCATCACACAGCCGTGTGCAGGAAACTGACTTCACAGAGGACTGGAAACTTTCCTGCCACCAGCTGCCATCAGCCCAGGGAGCCTGCAGGGGTGGGATGGAGCAGCCTAGGTAGGTGGTGGTCCAAAGGGAGATCTGGGCAATGATGCACCCTGCAATGGCAAGAGAGACTGTTTTATAACCAGCAGTCAGAGTTACTCAGGAAACCATAGAGGAAGCAATTGGAACTTGTTGGACAGGGAAACTTCCCCATTTTGTTTCCGAATGCACAGACCTGTAAGTCTGTGCTGAATTCCTCCTCTTTTAACCATGCATCTCGCAAACAAAGCAACTTTAATTAACATACAGCCCCAAAAGTGTTCAGCTGCCACCTCCTCCTCCCCCAATTCATGGATTTGTGTTGTTTTGACTTGAAAAAAAACCATCTATGACAAGCCTAAAGGGCTTAATGGTGCACAGCCTGTTCCCCAGCAAGCCCCACGCTGGCATTACGACTTGCACACAGGGTGCTTCAAGCCCTGCCTTTCAGCTGGCTTGAGTGTTCCCAGCTGGAGAGAGAAGCAAACAAAGTAAACAGCAGGACACAGAGCCCGGCCAGCCTGAGCACACCATGCTCATCACACACTGCAGCTGTGAGAGGGACCATCACCGAGCACGGGCTGGGCACAGGGACACGCAGGGAATGTGCTGGGAAAAACCTTGTGCAGTCTGAATAAAGGAGAGGCTGGGAGCTGCAGTAAGCCTGGGAGACACACAGAGGGATGCAGCACAGCCCCAGTGTTCCTGCCAGCTGAAAGGACAGCCTAGGCGCTTGTGAAGCAGACCACAAAGTGGTAACACTTGAGACAAGTGCTAGGAACCATGAGAGAAAAACTGTAGTAAACAGCCTGGGCTGCGATCTGGCATCTCCCAAGGATGCTGCCTGGCTGCATGGCTCTGCCTGCTCCCCACAAGGGCTGTAAATCCCAGACCCCTTGAGCAGCCAGCGAGGGAAGGAGCCCCAGGCAGCTGTCCCTGCCCTGCCCCAGTGCTGCCAGGGGGGTGCAGACACCCAGGGCCACCCCTTCTCACCCACAGCTGACAGCCCCATGCCCAGCAGGCCATGAAGGCACCTTCTTCCTGGAAATTCTGCTTCAAGAGGAGCAGCAAGTCACCAAAACCAATCCCTAGCTGTGGCCATGGCAGTCACAAGAGCTTGCTGCTTTGGCTGCGATGCTCCTCCACTGCACTGGAGACATCACTTTAGACACACAAAACCGTGCTGGTCCCCAAAGAGGCCAGGATTTGGGTGCTTTCTCCATGGCATCGCCTGCTCACAGGAGCAATGCAAGGGGTAACTCAGCACCAAATCCTCTGCTCCTGGCTGTGGATATCGGATAACGCCAGCACCATTCCAGCCAGACTCTGAACACCTCCTTCACCAACCTCCTAACAGAGGTAAGCACGGCCCTGTCTCACAGCTGGGGCTCTGTCATCCACTTCGCCTGCAGGGATGGTTAAATAGCACTGCTCTCTCCCACGGGGATTCTTTGATTTCTCATACAGGACAATCTCACACTATTTCCCTTCCCTCAGTGGGGACACAGCCACTCTCCTCAGCCTGCTGCCTGTGGGAGAGGTGGGCATTCCAAAGTTGAGTTCACCCCTTAGGGTGAAGTTGGCCAACAGCATCAAAAGCTCTGGGGGAAGAGAACAGACACATGGACCATTGCACAACCTCCTTTCTCAGGAAACCTGGGCAAACAGCAGTACCTGCCTCAGAGAGATTACTGCACCAGGGAGGAGCAAATCCAACTGTTGTTTTAAGTAGACAGTGTAAGCCAAACACATCCTGTTAGATCTGTACAAGTTTCTGTCTGAGGAGATTAACTCAGAGACCAGTACATGTCTCTGCTGGTAAGGTCAGCAAGGATGAAACCGGAGCTCCTGGAAGAGCTTCAGCTCACCAAGGAGTCAGAAGCCAAGCAACTTCACTGGGGAGCTGGACTCAGCCTCACAGAGATAAATAGATGCTTTTACTGAAACTGCAGGAGCTGAAGGAGTCCCACTGCATCCCTGTGGGCTGGAGGGACAGGCTGCCAGCTCCTTGTCCAGCAAGAAAAACAAGTGACAACCCTGGATAAAAGTGCTCAGAGATCAGGGTGAAGCCTCAGCTCTGCAGACCTCCTTCCAAACCAGAAAACTTCTCCTTGCCCACTCACATAGCAAAGGTGGAGTCTACCTAGGCACCCATTTTAATATTATTTTCTAACCTACTGTAACAGGAAAAGTTTGTTTATCCACTCTTAAGAACAGAATCATTCAACCCCTTAATTTAATCAACCTCAACAGCTTTTGGGTGGTCACCACCTCAATAACAAAGGCTGGAAAGTGGGAAAGGAGATATGCAAGAAGTTTACAACCATGTGAAACAATAAAGATGGCACAACTCTCACAAATCTTTCCAAATCAGAGAAGTCTAAAAATACACACTCTCCTTTATTTGCTGATTTATAAGCAAAATGCATGCACTACTCCAAAAGAATCCAAAGGTGTTCAAAAGCCATAAATTCGGATTTAGATGACTTTTTTAAGGAGGAAAAATAATGAACAGAGATGTTTATAGACCAACAGACAGGAACAGCACAAAAATACACTTAGCAGAGAAAAAGCACAAACTATTATGACACCTTTCAAAATAAAACATCACATGGTTTGTTTAAATCTTCTAAAACAGGAGAAGTCTCCCCATATTGCCAAAACAAATGAAATACAAGTGTGGATGTGACTCTGCCCCAGTTCAGAGGGGGACAAAGGTTTACAGAGAGTTACATGGACAAACAGAGCATGGGATGCTCTCCTGGCTCCCAGCAAGGCCAGACCACAGGCAGCAAGTCCTCCAGCACCAGCCAGCTGCCCTGTGCCAGCAGCACCTGGCATCTCTGCCCATGCCTTTGCCATCACCAGACAGGTGGGTGAGTGATGAAGTAACGGGGCATGAGAGAAGGGGAACAGGATGAGGAACACCCAGAATCAAGATATACCTCCTCACCCTTTGCAAATGACAGAGAGGTCACTGCTGACACAGGCCATGGACACACCCCTGTCATACCCCTCCATCCTCACATTCCCCTGGGGCTGCAAAGTCTCCTGAGAGAGGAGGAAATCCCATGGCTCCATGCATCTTCCAGCTCCAGCTCAAAGCAACCACTTTGTGCTGGGAAACAGCCAAATTCAGGCTCATGGACTGGGCTGCTGCAGAAGAGCTCATCCTGTCCAGACTGCTAGAGGACATTTTTTAAACCTGTGCTAGAGGACTGTTTCTGGTGCTTTTCCACAGCTCTGGAACCCAGGTGGATGGCAGAGGCACAGCAAAAAGCAAGCAAAGGGTGCCCAGGGCTGCTCCCCAGGCAGCAGCAGCAGAGCGAGCTCCAGGCTCCCCCCGCGCACACAGCACAGCGAGGAGAGGCACCAGTGTTTGGACAACTGGAAAACATTTAGGGGGCAATTTTTCACAGGGCCTCCAGCCAGGCTGTTTCCTACGATCACTGTTTTATTACCCAGGACACAACCCATAGAGCAGCAGCTCCCCCACCCACAGTCTCCCACCACCCCACTCCCACATGGACATCCCCCACGGCGAGCCCCAGCGGAGCACCCACGCACACAGGACACCTCTGGCACTGCATCTGTAAATGCAACTGCAAATCAACGTCGAGCAAACCTGTCACCTCCAACTGGGGATCTTCCACCAGTTCAACCCCAGCACATCTGCACTGGGATCAGCCAAACACTGCCACACATGCTGCACGCACTGCCCTGCTGGACAGCCATCGCTTCTTAGGAGTGTTTTTTAGATGACAGATAACATAGAAAACTTGTGTTTATATTGGCATGCAGCAGGCTAAAACACACTATAAGTGAAGTTATAAAGCAGCCCGAGCACCAGCTAGGCAAAGTGTATTTGGAACTTGCAGGTCAGTGTTTTGGAGAGAGGCTCGTAGGTAGCTGGTGTTGATGGTAAACCCTCCAGAGCAGAGGCGTATTCACAGCACTGAGAGACAACAGGGTTCCATCCTGGCAAGTGCCCATCCCAAAATCACAGGCTTCGGGCAACCAGAGAAACATGGAAGTGGTGAGGATGAATCCCTGTCCCTGTGTGTGGGCAAGTGGGAAGCAGTACTGCCCAGACTTGGCATTCTGAATTTCTCATTTCCTCCTTGCACCTGAGGGTTTGTCTGCCTTCCTGCAGGGAGCAAAAAAACCTAAAAGTTGGAGGAGGTGGTCTAGGAAAAAGCATTTCAGTTCAAGATTTCACAGCCAAATTTCCACTGAACTTAAGAGGGTGTGTTCTCTAATCTGAAAGGATTCATCTAAAAACAGGCACCTTCAAAGGGGAAACGTTTGCAATATGCAACCAAGTATAGTTGAGTAGGATTTACAAGAATTGCATTTAAGACTGCACCTCTGCCGATTTCAAAAAATAATGAGATTGCCCCAGCAGGTCCAAAAAAGACACCAAAGGAAAATTCACAAAAGTTACTGCCCCATTATGAGCAGCAATATCAACACTACCCAAACCCTGCCTCCCACCCTGGGAAAAAAAAAGAAAAGAAAAAAAAAAAAGACAAATTATCTTGCACATAAAACCTTTATCTCCAGAACAAAGCTTTAGGCAGCTGATGCATTTTTAAATGCAACTTGTGTATAACATTTTAAGAATCTGTAACTCTACATCAAATTGTTCAATTGTTAAGTCTCCTGTATTTTTCCTCCTGAAATCCACACAAAGCCACTGTGGGAAGCTACAAAACTGCCATGGCAGGTGCACATAACCAACCATCCTGTCTGCACATCCAGCATGGTTAATAAAAGCTACACAGATGGCTGCAGCTTGAGACCTGTCCTTCAATTCTTACTCAAACTGCAAATGCAGCCACGTGGAAGTGAACCATGCTCCTGGAGCTGGACATGACACATCATCAGGTCTTGAGAGGTGTCCCCAAAATAGCAGGGCCTGCTTCTAGACATCTCCAAAATTATATGGTTGTGGCCTGAGAGACAACGTGCTGAAAACATAATGAGGGAGTGTAACATATTACATATGTTGTGGTCCTGCTCTGAAGCCAGAGGAGGCCGGGGTTGTAGGACTCGGGCTGCAGCACAGGACTTGGTTAACTATTAATGGATGACTCAGCTACAATAATAATAGGTATTTCATGTGGTGCATTAGATCAACGGCACCCTGGTCCTTGACTTAGGCCTCTATGCATGCTAGGAAAAAAAAAATATATTGTAGTACATCATTTAATAGCTAGACGTACCAGGAAACAGGTATTTTTCCAGGGTGTGCAGGAAGAAACAAAAGGTTCTTCTTTCTTCACATGCCACTAAAAACCAGCAAGGGACCTCTGAAAGGAGCTGTCAGAGGGTGCCCAAGTTTGCATGAAACCACAGCCCAAGGTGCTTCATTTATTTACTGTTATTCACCAAAGCTAATTTCTATGTTAAATCACTCCCCTCCCCCTGCAAGAGGTGCTAATTCCTGCCCAGGCCAGGTCCTGCAGAGCTGATCAACCTGAAGCCGGGATTTTCCACAGATGGCTCTTCGAAGCAACATTAGTCTAAATTATCTCTGCTGCATTCATCCACATGACCCCATCCAGCTCCACACTGCAAGACAAGGGAGTCACACTGGGTGATTAGGTTAGCAGCACAAAATGATTGTGTTAAAAGCTGATGAGCTGAGCTAACTCAATCCGAGGTGTCTGGCAGGGCAGCCAATGAGATCAATTAAAAGCCCTGCAGCCCTAATTGAGAGTTTCTGGGTGCTGCTGACATACCAGTCAGGGCCAATACACAAATCAGGGACAATACACAAGTTCTGAGCAGAGCTGCCTATTGAGGAATGAGAGCCATCATCCCAATTTGCAGCCACTCAAACTTCAAGACAAAACCTGAACTCCTCTTCGAGGGATCAAAGCACTCAGAACCCAAAGGCAGGCACTGCTTGGGCATGCCCAGGGTGGCACTCAGCAATTCCCAGCTGCCCTGCTGGGGGATGCACATACACTCATGAGCCCAGGTGCAAGCACAGAGTCAGGAGGGCATTTCAGGGACAATCCTTGGGGGATTTGCCTCAACATGAAACCACCTTGAGCCCTTCCAGCAGGCTCTTCTGAAGCTGCAGTCTGGGAGCATCCTTCCAGTGCTCTCGGACTTCCCTGAAGCAGGTGAGGCTCACACACCAAATCAAGCCCCACTTCGAAGCACTTCTACATCTGCCTAAATCTCCATCAGAGACAGGACTCCAGCAGCAGCTTAAGCAGGGGAGTGAAATCTCACCCATGCTTGAGGAAGCATTTAAGTACCTGAAGTGCTTTGCTGAAGTGTCTGGGGTCCCAAACATATTAGTCTACCACCTTTAGCTTCTTGATGCCAACAAGCGAAGGGATAAGACAATCAACCTCACATTGGCTCCTTAAATTCCAAGTAGGAAATCCTGCAAAACTCAGCCACCCCCAAACCTTACATCCAGAAAACTGTAGAGCACTTTGCACAAGCAAAGAAAAAAAATATTAAGCTGTACCTAACACATAATAGTTGATTTTCCTAGAGAACACTTGGTGGTGTGTTAGTTTTTTTTCAACTGCCTACTGAGACACTGGTTCCCCTTCCCTGGGAATCTTCCCTCTGCAGCTCCTCCTCCCCCAGCTCCCAGAGCATCCATTCTCCCCTTTTCAAACTGCACCCATTGTAAATGGCACTGAATATTAACACAGCCCATTGAGCACTTGCTTCTTTTGTATGGAACCCCTGCGTTTCAAATTGCAGTCACTGTAGAGAGGAAAAGTCTCAAAGTGATTAAATGCCATGAAGTTTCTCAAAAGGGGAGAGGGATATGCAGAGGAGGCTGAGGGGGTCCTAGAGCCTTTCACTAGAAGCCAGGGGCTTCTGTGAGAGCCAGAAGGGCTTCTTAAGTGGGGGTATTTTTATCCTTTGTTATCAGTCTCATATTTACTTTTAATCCTAGTCCCATGAGCCAATTTCTGTCCCGGCTGTGGCTCAGTGAGGGATGGAGATGAGAAGCTCAGACAGCAGATGCAGAGGGCTCACTGTTAACTGCTGCCCTCCTGTAGGAACTGATAAATAAATACTGCGGCATGCTGAGGGTGGTCAGCGAATCCACCGACACATGTTCACACAGGAAGGGTGGATTTACTTGCGAGCACATGTATTTATTTGTGCTTAAGCAGCAGGCCCGGAGAGGCACTGCTTTGCAAGGAGGGGCTCCGCTGTTCCCCACCGGGGCCAAGCTCCAGCGCAGGAAGTGCAATCCTGCAGGGTACAGAGCCATCCCGCAGCCCTGGGGCTGGGCACTGTCCGGAGCAGAGCCACGGGCAGGGACAACACTCCAGGAAGCACCATCCCCCAGGGTGCAGAGCCGTCCCGCAGGGGAGAGCGNAGGGACAACACTCCAGGAAGCCCCACCCCGCAGGGTGCAGAGCCGTCCCGCAGGGTACAGAGCCATCCTGCAGCCCTGGGGCTGGGCACTGTCCGGAGCAGGGCCACGGGCAGGGACAATGCTCTGAGAAGCACCATCCTGCAGGGTGCAGAGCCATCCCGCAGCCCTGGGGCTGGGCACCATCCGAAGCAGAGCCACTGGCAGGGACAACGCTCCAGGAAGCACCAGATCCAAGTGTGTCACTGCAAGCCACACAGGAGTTCTTTCACAAGCACCACCAGCTCCCAGCACTGTCCCACCTGAGCAGGAAAACCTCCTTGGAGCACCACCCAGCAGGGAGCCACTGGCTTCGCAGCATGTCTTTGCATTTCCACTGTTGTCCCAGGAGGAGGGACCGGCCACCTGCACCGATCCCCATCCCTCTCCCAAGCCATCCTTCCAGGCGCTGCAGTCCCCCCGGGCAGCCGGCACACGCTGAGAGCTCCGCAGCTGCGTGGGGCCAGGAGCCCAGGGTGACCATTACTTAATCTTTGTTCCATTATTTCAGCAGGCCTGGAAGCAGGACGTGCAGGAGAGGTACTGCCAGCAGCACTCCCCCCTCCCAGCACTGTCAGCAGGAGAGTCCCCGACACCACCTCCCCTTCCAGCATCTGCAGGAGCAGGCTTTCTCCAGAGCCCAAGAGCAAGTAATGCCCTTCTCCCAAAGAATCCCATGTAGCCAGCATCAGCACAGCCCCTTACCAAGCAAGCAAAGAAGCTACCCTACCACGTGAAAGCAAAGCAACAAGACCTGACACACAAAAACCCCAGTTTAGCATGAAATGTAAGTTTATAGGTAATTTTGAACATTCAGCTTCATTGCCTTGAACAAAATCTCTTTGTACGTATACACTTGAGCACAGCAAGAGACTGTTCCTGACTCCTAGTTCAAATGCACGTCCAGGCCCTGAAACCACTGACAGGCACCCACAGGACTTTAAAAAGCATTCAAACACTGTGCCCTGATCTCTCCAGAGAGCAGCAGTACCATGCAAAGAGCCAACACGCACGCAGCTGGTGCCTCGGGGCAACTTACCCATATAGCCAAACCCTAGAGCCTTCCTGGGAAACAGAGAGCAGCTCTTAGCTCAGCTCTCATGGGTACTTGAGGACGCTGCTTTTTCCCAGACATGCCAGGCACATGCACACCGACCCAGAGGCAGAAGGGTCCATGCACGGATGGTCACTATCCCCCAAACATCCCCTGGTCATTTGGGTCAAAAATGCACAATACATCTGTTTAAAATGAAAACTTTCTTTCCTGAGACCATGCTAGCAGTGAATTAGCTATCCAACCACAGCCTCACTGCCCCTAAATCTTCTCACCAGAAATCTGTACCTAAAATACTATCGCTTTATCACTAAATAGGAAAGGAAAAAACCCTCAATCGTACACGATGCCTAAAGGAAATCTCTCTTCTGTCACTCCTCAAAAATCAAGATGCGTGGAGAGACAAAAGCAGAGGATGCACCACCAACACTGCTGGAGACCTGGCTTTTTTTGGGGTATGAAGCATTCTGTACCTCAGCTTAGCCCTAAACTTTATGCCACACTTAACACTCTACTGTAAAAACAAACTTCAGACTTAAACACCACAAGAAACGAAGCACTTCCAGCGGCTTCAAAGGGAGGCACTGCAAAGGAGCTCTGTGCGCATCAGCTGCCCAGCAGAGTTTGATTCTCCCGGCTTTCCCCGTGGATCAGGAGCCCTTCCCAGCTGCAGCTGGGTGCTGGTGCAAGGACGGGATGGGTCATGGCAGTGTTGCAACGTGCCCCGTGCAGCAAGTCAAGAACACTTATATAACTGCTACACAGTGCTGAGCTGCCTGTTGATTTTAAGAAAAACAAAACAAAACCAAAAAAACTCCAAAAACCATCCATGGCACACTACCATTAAATGTGAGTGACTGCAGCCCCTCTGCGTATCAGCTATTCCTTCTGAAAGCTTGGGAGAAAAATTACAACTCGGAGCTCTGCTGCCAGCAGAGAAATAACAATAGTTTCAAAAAGCCCCAGTGCTTTTCCTCGGTACTGATAGTCCTGTTGACAAAATACGCGGCGTGATTAAGTCTGTTCCAGAACCCTCCCCGGCTGCCGAGCCGCATTTCCAACCCGACAAACAAAAGCTTTATCTCCAACACACTGAAAACCGACTCCAAGCACTGCCTCAGCATTGTGGCACTCGTTAGGAATAAAGATAAACTGCTAAGGAGGGATTGTTCAATAGCGCCTTAATGAAGTTAAAGCACTACCACCAGAGTCACTGGAAACTGGATTTATCTCGTCTCCTATTAGCGATCGAACATGCCCGAGCTTATCTCCCCGGGGAGCAGACACCTCCGGCGGGACACAGCCTGCACAGAGGGACGGGGATGAGGGATGCACAGCTCCAGCATCGCCTGTCTTTCCCCGATTTTGGCTGGAAAATCCGCACCCCCTGGGCAGCACTCCCGCATCTGCCACGGACCACTGCAGACCTTCACGTTTGCCTTATTTTTCTTTAAAACGGCACGTTAAAAAACATAAAAACAACAACAACAAAAAAAATCCAAAAAGCAACAGAGATACTTGCACAGAGGTAACTTTTGTCTCTGGCACATGGTGCTTTTATAGAGGACATTAAACGACTAAAGAAGTGTGTTATCAACTCTCTGCACAAAAAAAATTCAACATTTATGATCCCACCAAGCCTGAAAAACATGCTTCATCCTTGTGTTCCAAAACTGAAATAGGTAATTTTAAGTAATATTTAGTACTTAGAAACAGTATTACTCCAAAAACAAAATATTGCAATAGCTTCAACGTCTTCTTTTTATAGTAGCTGTGGACAAGGGAAAAAGCCTTAATGTTGCATTTTCAGATACAAAAGCCATCATTTTAACCAATTCTTTGGTTAGTTTGTAACATACAAAGTTACAAAGCGTATCCTAAGTGTCTACAAGACCAACAGTCCGCAGGTCCATAGCAGATTTATACATGCTGTTACTTCACCAATAAAATTTAAACTGAACACAAGACACCCCAAAACCGGCTCCGTTTGAAAATGACACTCCTGGGTATTAGCACTCCGGCAAAGACCACACAACAATAAATTTGTTCTGTCTGGGCAATTAATGCACTTCCTTGCCCGAACAAAGATACGCTGTCCTATTTTAAGAGGTGCATGGGAATGCTGGAATTATTACAAGCTTACTCTGAAAGGTGATGGAAGGAGCCTTCAGAGCAACTCAGCAACAGGTGAATGGGATGAGTCAAGGCTTTAATGCAGAGGCCACACGCTCCTCTCAATAGGACACATGATAATTTCATGTAAAACAAGGCATTTCTGCAGCCAAAAGCGAATACCACCAGGAGAACCTGACAAACCACTAATAATTCTTCTTAATAAGGAGCTGGATGATCTCCAGCAACATTTCAGTGTCCGTCCTCTCTGCTGGCAGAGCTGAGGAGTATCGATTACAACCAGGGGTTTTAGAGATTCAATAATATATAAATCGGTTCAAACAGCAGAAAGGCCCTGCAACAGAAGCGCTGTTTCGCCTCTTTCCTTCTGGATCCTGATTTCGAGTTAATTAATAGTTGAGGACACTTATTTTCACAAGTTGTGAGCGCGCACACATGCTCTCAGTCCTCCTGGACTGTTAAACGACTCGAATTGTCAATGCTGAGCACACTTTTCCCCCCAAATCTCCTGAGCTTCAAGTATCTGATGTTTTATTCCAGCTTTTACCAGTCCACAGCAGCGGTCACACAACCGGAGCGGACCCGCTGCACTTCCCGGGAAAAGGCACTGACACCGTCCTGCGCCTGGACACGAACCCGAGCACTTTAAAACACCCTTCTAGGGATAAAAAACATCCCACGGTGCTGCAGCAACCACCAGGTGCCGGCCCCTAAGCTCAGCTGCCTCCCAGGACATAGGATACACCGCAGCTTAATAACTTCACTAGACACACAAGTACCGAGGGAGCGCAGCCAGCCGCGCCGCTTTACTGGAAAACACCTGGATTTTACTGAAATTCCCCAGCAGCCCTCGACTCCGTTTCGGTCCCCCGAACTTCACAGCCTAAGAAGCTGGCAGCAATAAAAGCCCGAAGGGCGGGCGCGGCCGCGGCGCTGGGGTCCGGGTTCGGGCAGCCCCCGCTCCGCAGCCCCGGGACGGCGCGGACGGACGGACAGATGGATGGGTGGACGATGTCCTAATAAGGATTCGGAAGCCCAAGCTGGCCGTTATCTCCAGCAGATCCCATCGCCGAGAGGCCAAACCCGCTCCCGACTCCCTTTCCTCCGGGACAGCCGGAGGCCAGCCCCGCACGGGACCGAGACACGGGGAGCCCCGAGCTCCCACTCCTCACCCGGGACCGGCATCGCGCCCGACGCCTCCATCACCCCCGTCCCCGCCGGGTGGGCGCCAGAGGGGACACCGGATCACGGGACAAGTTCGCACCGCGCAGCCCAGCGCCTGCAAGGCGGTAGCGGCCACTTCGCTTAAATAAATAAACCGGAGTTTCGCGGGGATTCTTGTTTAAAGTTTTCCCGCTGTTGACAACAAGCCAAAGAGCGGTGGTTTGGCCGCCCAGACCCCTCGCCTCGCCCCCGGCCCGTCCCCGCGGGTCCCCCCC